>VZTJ01000748.1:1162408-1178187 GCA_013397795.1 Orthonyx spaldingii
CCCGTGGCCTGAGGCGTGCCCTGTCCCCCTGCCGGCGTTGGGGCAGTCCCGTTATGTTTCACTCTTTTGACGTTTACATAGGGTGCCCTAAACTGGGGTGGCGGTAGCTGCAGGAGGCTGAGGAGGGACATGGCTGTGTCCAAGGACAGCAGCCGCCTGCCTTGGCGCTCCCCTAACCTCCCGTGACCGTGTCCTAGCGGGCTGTTCTCCCTCGGCCTTCACCAGCCTACAGATAGTAGTAAAAGTCTTACTCTGCGTGAGCAGCTTCGTACATAATATGCATGAAGTTGTTTACAAGTACAGTTGTTCTTCTGAGAGGGAGGTGTTTAATTTTCCCTTCCTCCAAGTTTTTCAAACTGACTTCTATTTTGACATGTGTTGTGTTTCCTATCTGCATTTTTTTTTTCCCCACAAGAAGCATGAGCTTCACAGGAAACCTGCCACTACCTTCCGCCTAACTTACCTTGGAAATTTCAGACTCGTGTTCTCTAATTTCTAAATTTGTTTTGTGTTCAGAATCTCCGTAGTTAATTCCATTTCCTCAACAAAGCTGCTACATTCCCTCAGTTTTTCAGACCTAAGAGAGACTGATGCTGTTGGAACTGTGTTGTGGGTGTTAATACAGAGCAGCTCTGCATAGTTGTTCATTGGAGGAAGAATCCCCCAGCTGTATTAAAAATAGGGGGTATTGCCTTTTCCAAAATGCAACTCATGGAACTTGAAGCTGAAACCTGAAATGTCTTGCTGCTGCATGCACTTTAATTTCTTTTGCACACAGTCATCTCCTGACTGCTCAAAGTTGCTTCGTGGATGGTGGAAACCAATGAAGGCATAAGTCCAGGGAGCAGGATATGGATTGTATAGTTTGGATGGTTAGTGCTCGTCTCAAACTATGGTACAGAAACTTGCCTTCACAAAATGCCTGTACTTAACATGCTTCTGGGTCTTTATAATGTGAAAGTACGAAAAATACATCCTGAGGGTAATTCATATGTAAATTCAGCCTGAGGCCTTTGTGGTTGATTTTTCTGGATTTATTCTCACAAATTTGTGCTAAGACCTCCGATCATTTCCAGCTACCGCTGTGTCACATCAGTGATGCCAACTTTAAAGTAAATCACTTAAGTAAACTTTACCTAAAACTGGTAGTGCAGCCCTCATACACCTCTGCAGAAATAATGAAAACCACAGGAGTATTTCTCCTGGTTTATGTGTAAGGCCATTAGAAATAGCAAAATTCAACGTCTTTTCTATGGAGAAAGGCTGTGATACACTGTCTAAGCAGCTTCATTTCTTTCATAATGACAGTTCAGAAGTTGCTGCTGCTGCTGCTAGCAGAGATAGCATGGCCAGAGTACTGTACAGATGAATAAGTTTTGTCCCCTTGTCTTTCTATGCTAATAACCCAGTTATGGGGCCAAACTCTTCCATCCACAGAAAGTAAATACACATGCAATGAACTGATAAAACACATTTCCACCACTCCCTAGAAAAGCTCAAAATGCTTTTGATCAACTTAGTAGAATTCACACTATACATGTTCTGCACAGAATAGGCCATAGCTGATTTGTATTGACCATCTACCAAAAAACATCACAGCCGAAGTAATTCTATGGTTAAAGGAGTTACAAGTTGCTTTGTTTATGTTTCTTCAAGCAAAACTGAGATGTACATGGCACATTCCCCATGTATATACATTTGCCATGCATTTTTCATATCTCCATGCAATACGATGTGATGATGGATGCACCCACCTTACCCTAATCTATCAATTGCTTTTCTGTATAAAGTTGCTCTGTTACATTTTGTTTTATATTGATATTGAAGAGGCTGCTATGGTTGCTTAAATGTGAACTCTTAAGCTTGTACTTGTTTCATCTTGAGCTGTGACAATTTGTGATTTGCCATACAAGAAGATAAATAAAATCTGTTGGCACTGGCTGTGGAAATATAACTAGTTTTGATTTCAGTGGCAAGATGAAGTGGTAGTTGTGAATCAAAGGTCAGATCATTAGTCTGTGTTAACTACAGAAAACAGCTAGTCCAGTAGTTTTCTTGAGAAAAGATCCTTTCTGCTTAAACTCAGAGATCTCTGTTAGACAGAGTCTCTCTGCTGAGATATCTCTCTCTCCCATTTGGGTTATTGTTTTATTAGGGGCCTTAAATTTACGATCACAGATAAGTGAAATGAAGTTGGAAGGAACCTCAGGAGGTCTCTAGTTCAGCCTCCAGCTCAGAATAACGTTAGGTCTGAGATCCAGTCAAGTGCTGAAAAAAAATCCAAGGTTGGCACCTGCACAACCTTTCTGGGCAACCTAATCCATTGCTTAAGATGCAGTTCAGATTGCTCCTTGTAAAGAAATACAGTGTTGTAAGAGAACATCGTATTCCTTATAAAAGCTTTTGCATATTTACCAGTTTTTTCTTTGCTTTGGTACCTTAACTACATTCTAGCCACGAAGATCCAGTACACACTTTTAAAAAAATCTGTTTCTCTATATTTAACAAAGGCAGATTTTAATCTGTTAAGCAGAATGCAAACTTAGAAGATGGAGAGCAGACTTAATTTCTACAGCAGAATTTTATGTAATTACTTCAAATAACACTTGACCATTCTTGTACATACATTCCATATATATATATGTGAAAAACCCCTTAGTTCTCTGAAACCATTTTTCAGCAGAACAGAAAAACAATTACAGCCAAAATTTAAAATTATTCATATTGCAGCTGTGCAAATAGGAATTGATTATCATAGCAGTTTCAGTGTGAATAGAGGGAGTGATTAATGAACGCTTCTCAATAAGAGAGAAATGTTTTCTAAGTCACAGTAAACTATGTCTATTTTATAAAAGCAGTAACAATAAGTGAAAATAAGTTGAGCTTCATCAGCCTATTCAGTTAGCTGAAGATAAAACTTTATTTTCGTAACAGATTGAAAACAATTTTCGTGGTGAAAGGCTCCCTTTCTCCCTAACTTGGAGGTAATTTAAATGTCAAACACGAATCAAAAGATATTCCTGTTATGCGGTTATTAATTGGTGGCTTCCTGAGCAGTAACTGCTGGCATCCTTTTATCTTGTTTGAGATTGGAGGCCGATCTCTTCAGAACCTGTCAGTGTCACTACTATGACAGGCATTTGAGGTGTTTCCCTGGAAAGGCTGAGGATGCTGTGCTGCATCACTTTTTGTCCATTCCGGTATAGACCAGCCATGGTTATTTGATCAGCATATCTCAATATAGTGGTATTCTGGTGCAGACCATGCAAAATATATTTCATAGTCTGTTAACTTTTTGTTTTGATTTACAGGGATGAGCCAATGAAAGAAAAATTGATGCAGAAGTAACATAAGCCTGGTTTCAACAGCTCACAGAATCTGCTCAGTGGCAACTTTCTAGCAATGAGAATTTATGTTGCTTTGCTAGGCCCACGCATACAGCTCTAGTGATAGTAATTGGCCTGCTGCCAGGATGCTTCTCTTTCCAACTTTTACTAAAAAGAAAAAAGGAGAAAAAAAGGAAACTGAAGCAACATTTTGCTTTGTGAAATAAACATAGGAGTTACAGCCTCTTTAATTTAAAGTTATCCACCTCAGAGATCTGGAGAATGTACTTCCTGGACCAGGTCAACACACTTCCTGGGCATGTCTGTAGTGTAGTGAAGAATGGTAAAATGTGGTCATAATGGGGAATGCAGCTCCATTTGCATACACCAACTCAAGTTCATAAGCAATGCCACTGCTCTGCTGTGCCAACAAGCAGTGTGGTTGTATTGATTTTCGTATTGCCCTGGCTCCTACCATGCCAAATCTGAGCAACTAACTGCACCAGCAGATAAAAGCAGGGCTTATCCATAATGTTACAGGGTTTTTCTGAGTTTGTCTATGCTAAACCTTAGCTTATTATTCCCAGGTCAAGGTCATCCTGTAGCATGAGTTGGTATTTCTGAAGCCAGCTAACAAGCCTGGTTGTTAACTGGCCTGTGCTCATAATGAATCTCTTATTTACAACACCCTGTGAGGTTCTTGGATGTTGAAAAAAAGAACATTTTTTCCTTCTTTCTCTAGTTGTAAGCTGAATCTATCTATGCACTCAGTGAAAGGAACACAGGTGATATGCTGATGATATATAATTTAACCTAAAATGTACAATAAGGTTACTAAATCACCATTGCTGATGGTTCAAATTATAGACACGTACTTGTGTTTTAGGCATGATTTGTCACATGCAACTGTTTGGGAGATTATAACTTCAGAAGATAGAATATTTATAAATAAAATGCACAAAGTTGAGTATTTTTACATTAATTGATAAGATGGTATGTGCAATGAAGTGCCTCAGGACAGTTCTGGCCACATAGTGCCACACCAGCACCAAAAGAGACTTTAGTGTGAAGGTGCGGGTGTATTCACTGAGAAAATACACTATTTCCCAGAATAGGGTAGTAGGATTTGAACTGTAGGCATATTATGTAGGGATCAAAAGGTGCTATTGCTACATGCAAGGTGGAAAATATAAAGATAAAATACCATGAAGTATATCAGCGATTTTTCCTTTTTAGTCAGATCAGTGAACAGAGTTCTGAATCCTTTCCAGAATGCCTAAAAAACCCTGAGTTGGGAAATTAGCCAGTGAGTCCTGAATGTGCGCTCAACCAAGTCACCTTTGACAGAAGTGAGGACTGCAGAACCATGACGTACTGTCTACTTAAAGCCAAGTGCAGTTTTTCTTTGAACAAACTCTTCCATCCTTTTTAAACTGGGTCAGAATTGCAATTGTATTTCCACGTGTGCAGGGTGCAGACTGCACCATCCAGAGTGCTGCAGTGATGGCATGTGCTGGGAGGCAGAGCTGTTTGACAGCAGCTCCTGAATTCAGCTCAGACCCAATTACAGACTCAGCAGAACCGACAAACCACTGCCTGGCAAGGAGGCATGGGCTCCTAAAGAGGTAACTTCTGCAGTAACTCCCTGTTCCTGGTTCTGTGTGGAGCAACACTCGGGTCACAATAGAACTGAGTGCCAGGGTAAGCTGACCTGCAGGCTTTGTGTGACTGAGCAGCTGGCAGGAGAAATCTCATATTTATTCCTCACTTCCCACTGAATGTCTTGCTAATGCACCTCTAGTGCAGGGACGAAAACTACAATGCACTTCTTAAAAGAATCATAGAATCGTAGAATAGTTTGGTTGGGAGAGACCACCAAATATCTAGTTCAATACCCCCTGCCATGGACATGACTGCCTTCCACTGGAGCAGGTTATTGAGATCCCCATCCAAGGAGACTTTGGACGTTTCCAGGGATGGACCAACCACCACCTATTGGCCAACCTGTTCCAATGTTTCACCAAACAAAAGTGACTTTCCAAACCCCTGTGCATTGTGTTGTTCTAATTTCAGAGTGGTGACATAGAATTACACTTGTCTTTTATGGTGCTGTGACTCTGGACTGGCCAAGGCTCAGAGCAACCTGAGGTGACTTTGAAGCTGGTCCTGCTTTATGTACAAGTAGGACAAGCTGGCCTCCAGTGCACTCATCCAACCTAAACTATATGGTGCAATTTGGTATGCTACTTATACAGAACTTGCTTTGCATAATTTGCTTAGGATTAGTAGCTAAAGTTGTAGGCTGCATGTTGTGAACTTTCACCTACATATTTTGAACATATGGTCAAGTAAAAGAAGGCCCCAGAGCCTGTTCAAGCCAGAAGATAAGGAAATTGCAATCATCAGCAGAAGCTGCAACCTTAGAGAGAAGAAGAGAAATGACCCATCTAGAGACAGTGAAGGGACTCAATGAAGAATGGGAAGACCCCAGTCAGAATCACAGACTCATGGAATGATTGGAGTTGGAAGAGACCTCAGGAGATCCTCTAGTCCACTCCCCTGCTAAAGCAGGCTAACGTAGAGCAGGTGCACAGGATCATGTCCAGGCAGGTTTTGAGTACTTCCATGGCCTCTCTGTGCAGCCACTTTCAGTGCTCTGTCACCCCCACTGTAAAGAAGCTTTTCCTCATACTTAGATGGATCTCACTGTGCTTTGTGTTATGCCCATCATAACCTTAATATTACTACTGGTCCAATCAGTTGCATGAGGGGTGGGAAACTTATAAGGGTATAATTGCCCAGCTTTGTTTGGGGTCCTTTTTTTGGGGGCACCCAGCTTGAGCTGGAGCACTATTTATAAAAAGGACTTCATAGAAGAGTCTCTTTTTGGCTTATTGATTCAGCAAAAACCTTGTCGAATGCTGTTACGGTGGCTGGCGTGCGTAATACCTGTAACAACTGTTCTGTGACTCGTAAGTGTAATTTATTTTAATTAAAGATTTGTATAACTAAAGCCAAACAGAACAAGTTGTGCTGCTTTATTGTGTGAAATATGACGGACTTGTTTCCAGTGGAACAAATTTCAGTGCTGCTTTTCAGATTTTGCTCTATCCCTTCTATCAGTCAGTCTGTCCTTTTGTTAATGTTAGAAGCAGACTAGCAGATAGGTTTCTTGTCTGTCAGGGGTCATTTCAGCTCACTTTCCAAAGTGAAAAAGAATACTTATGGACAGGTAGTCTAAAGCTATTCCTTCCAGTAATTTATGCTAAATATCTTTAGAGGGAAAATAGAAAGATTACTTTTGAATTATGCAAATTAATATTTTATGTCCTTTTCAGTTAATCTGAGTATATAAATTTTTCAATTTTTATGATTTACACACAAAGATAATTGCATTCCATTTTGTGAAGACAGCTTTAAAAATCAATGTAAAAAATAAGTTACATGTAAATGAAAGAGAAGCAAAAAGTGCAGCCACAAGCTATTACAAATATAATGAAAATGAATTTATTGCTCGAGATTTTTATGACCTTCTGTTTTTAAACCATTAAGAAGGTCCTTCAAGTTTAATCCAAATGGGAGAAGACAGATTTTCATGCACATATACATGATTTTCCAGGCAAATATATACTAAAGGAACACTGTGAGAATTAAAGCTCCCAGAAGGAAAATAAAAATTGTGATTCCCATATCTCTGAACTCAGCATGCTGTATCCATCAATAAATTATAAAATGTATGCTTTAAAATGTTCACAAACCATGGAAAAATAAGGAATTACAGGTTTTTAAGCACTGAAACATACACATATAAATTAAATTCCAGATTTGTCGTAGCCTAGTATATTTCTTTCTCTGGCACTAGCCAGTCAAAAATCCAAGGAAGTGTAGTCCCAGAGAAATAACGAGTCACTGAACACTTAAGTGAAAAGTTGTGGTTTATATCTATATATGATGTGATTAAAATATGCATCTTTCTGAAGCTTTGCACCTGTGTATTGAAGTGATTGCACATAATTAGCAATGTGATTATCAAATATGTTTTCGCATGCCGCATATAATTAGACCTACAGAAACACACTACATTTAGAATATTTTAATGTAGATAAACTTTGAGGGCAAAAATGAAGTGTTGTTAAAGAAAAGCAAATTGTTTAACCCCTGATGTGCCAGCTGCTGCTACCTCGACCTCCTGTATCCTTCTCCTGGTAAGAGCAGTGGGATGAGCTTTTCCCCCACTCCCTAGTGCTGCTGAAGGAGTGATCTGCAGCTCCAAGTTATGAGACACTGAAGACACAGAAAGGAAGAAAAAAAGACAACAAGATTAGTGCTGGATGTATGCTATCTTGATGCATCCTCTTTTGAATAACTTCGTCTCTAAAATAAAATGGTCATTATAAAGAAAATAAAATGGTCACAATTCTATGTGATTACCATATATATATATGGTAATCACACAGAATTAACACCTCAAACTAAGTGAAAGTTATGTTTGTTTATTAAATTGTAATAAAGATAGGTTTCTGTCTGGAAACTGTGGCTTTATTTTGGTTTCTTGTTATTCTTTGATCCTGATTTCCTAGATTAAATGAAGTTAAATCAGAAATACAGTTCTTGTACTGATTATTCACATTTGATATACTGCTGTTCATACTATAATTTTGATAACTGGCACTTGTCAACAAGAATTTACTGTAGTATATTAAGCTGATGAACTTGGGCCTTCTGAAAGGATTAAGGTTAAATAATAGGTCTGCTCTGTGATACTACAGAATGAAAAGTGAGATTTTGCCTGCTGGAGGGCCCAGCAAATTTTTTCAAAAGAATCTTTTGAAGAATCTTCCTTCCAAAAGAAAGTGTAAGCCCCTATTTTCCCCACAGTTTTGTTATAAACTTGAGGTTCCCAATCACTTTATTAAGGGAATGCAATTATAAAATGTCTCGACAACTTGCATCCTACAATTTCTTAGCAGTTGGGAGAGGTAATGATAATTGTGCTAAAAACATCTATATTTAAATAAATTACATTTATAGCATGTGAATTTTTATGCTACAAGCATCAATTCAAACATTTTAATGCTTATTAATGCTCAGTTATGCTTGTGCAAAAGCATTGATGAGTGTCCAGGGTTGCTGATTATTTTACAGATCAGATTCTGTTGTTTCACTCACCATCAATAGCCTGCAAGCCACAGTGTTCCTACACTGCTGTGGACCATCTCTGTTTTCTCTTAGCAGTGCAATTTTTATTCCATCCAGTTTGTCTTTTGCCACAAGATGACATACATACAGCATTCGTAGTTTGTAGGTACATGCTTCTCACTAAACCACTTCCATGTGAGGTGCCCTTAGACCCCTTGGTCAAACAAGCTACTTTGACCAATCTGTATTTTGATCTCCTTTTTTTGACAGCTGAAGAATTATTCCCTTATTTTTTGCCAATTCTTGATCTGAACACTCCAGCAATCTTCACCTCAGCTCTCCCTCTGAATTTACAGTTTATTCATCTGAAACCTGTCACAATGTTCAACAATTTTTCATCCCTCTCATATTTCTTATGAAGTCACTGGTCTGTTGCAAATGGACTGCAAGGCCAACAAATCCTTCCCTCTGCTGAGGTTTAGGAGAACTACTTTTGTCTTGATATTTGCCGCCACAGATTACTGTTATAGGTTAAAATCCTCAGCTCTCATGGTAATTACAGTTCCTAACATCCAAGATAATAAGATAAATTAGTGCCAGATATGGATGTCTCAAACCAAGACTTCAAACTGAATATGAGTTTCTAATCTGTCACCCACAGTGCTAGTGACTTTTCTGTGCTGTGACTGTTGTAGGTTGGCAAGATTTGAGGTAATAGGAGTAATTCTGCTGCAACCTCAGCTGTGAAATAGCTTAGATCCCTTCATCATTAAATGTGAGTTCCTCTCAGCCTTTTCCAGAAGTCCAACTGAAATTTAAGTGATGATGGGACCACTGATCTTTGGAGGATAATTTAGAGAATAAATATTACCCTTCCTATATATTATGAATTAACAAAGAGAAAACATTAAATCTTTGTGTGTCCATATGTTAGGGAAGAACCACTGATTACATGCCTTTAGGTGCTTACAGAATGATAGTTAAATTAGAAAGAGTTAAGAAAAATCCCTGAAGAGGACTGAATTGTTCTAAAAATTCTCATAGCAGCACATTAAAAAGTGCAGTTCTTGAATTTAAACTTCAAAGTGTCCAGGTTGGCTTTCTGAAAAGAATCCAAGAAAGGTCTTGTATGAAATAGCGGCAACCCAGAAAGCAATAGCAAGTCTCTGTGGTTTTCACTAAGGAGTTGGAGGTCAGCTACAAAAGAAAGGTTCAGACTTGCAGACAGCTGTGAAAGCCAGATAGGGGTGCTAGAAGTTGAACCTGATCTACCATTTGCTGTGTTTTTTCTTCGTATTTCACCTGTATCCCACAGAGATCAGATGAAGGACTCAGAGATCATGTACTACAGAAATCTTTTTTTGTCCATCTTGCAGAGGGAAGCTTCTTGGAAGATTTTTTGTTGTTTCTATTGGGGCTTTTTGTTTTCACCTTTTGTTTGTTTGTGTTTATTTATTTTTTATATCACACCCCAAAGACTGAAAAGATTAAAAAAAAAAAAAAAAAGGAGAGAGGGAAGGCCTAAGTGGACCATTTCTAATATTACTTCAGATTTTTTCTCTGAAGACACTAATGTTTCTAGACTTCATATTAAATTGTGATGGGGATTTGGATCAAGATAGGCTATGTCTGTCCATGGCATATCTAAAAGCCTGTTTTGAAGGAAAAGACAAGATATGGCCTTCACAACTTTTAAAACCTTAGTAATTTCGCTTCTAGGCCTAAGCAGAAGTGCTCAAAATAAACTGATAGTTGGATAAGTGACGTTTGAGGGGAACTTGCAGGTTAAGAGCACCTGAAAGGAAGCAAAAGGCCTTTGTGTGATGCTAGGAGGAAGAAAATGCTTCTGTGGAGCTTATCACCAGGTGGCAGTATGACATAGTCTTGCATTTCCTATACGTTGCTGTACGAGCCCTTTGGAGGTCTTGGTGGGAATGTTGATAGGGACATTTGTTAGGTTTTGTTAGGCAGGAGGAAGCATGCACCAATTTCAGAAGAGCCACATCTCTCTGTGCATTGATCTCCCTCATCCGAGAGGAAGCTGCAAAATGGAAACTTGGTGTTGACTTCTTGGACACCTCAATCTTTAAACAAGGGAGTTTATCACATGCTGTTACACTGTTCTTTACTAGGAAAATCAAAACACCGTATGAAAATGCAATAGTGGTATCTTTCACTTGATTATCAGAGTGGCTGAGTCTGAAGCATCTCCATTTGGACCCAAATGTGGAAAAATAAATGTGGGTGTGGTGCAGGTGACATGCCTCTGATCTGTAATAAGCACACAAGAGCTTCTCTACCCTCTAGAGCCTACATCATAAATATTGCAGGATTCAGAAGGCTGAGGGCTGGAAGGAACATGTGTGAGTAAATTAAGTTTTTTCTATGCACAGGGCAGAAATGAGAGAGCAGGTTCCTGTGTCCTGTGAAGTGCTTTCCTCGTGCTGTCTTCATGTTGCAGATTCTGGTTGTAGATAACATACACAAACACCCTGCGTTTAGGGTTTGGGATTACAAAAAAACTGCCCTGCATTTCATACTCTTTGCTTTCTCCCTTTGAGGCAGGACCAGCATTTGGTGATATTCATTTGATATTGCATCTTTCAATAATTGAAGTATTTCTCACTTACGCAGAGTATCTTCCCATTCACCAACTCTATCTGGCCACATCATGAAGCCACACACATCTTTTGAATGCAACAGCAGCCAGAGGCCCTTTGGCTAATTTGCTTGGCATCATCCTTGTTTCAGCTGGAATTATAGCTGGATACCAGCAAGGCTCCCTGAGTGCCACCCCATTGTCTAGGCAGTGGACTCCAATAAGTCCTTATGCAGCCTTACATGCCAGAGATTTTCTTTGCTAGCTAACACACTGTAACTTCAACCTGAGTTTTGTAAATGTTTTGGTTATGCCATGGTACAAAAGGCAAAAGAGTGATCACAAATTTTTCTTGCTTAACTAGAAAGCTACAAATGCTCAGTAGTGTTGCCTCCATTAGTAAATTAAACATGTTCAGGAACTGTCTTGGGTACTGAGGCCAAGTAGCATGACATGGTCTGACCTACACTGAAGCTGTAATCTTGGTCACTCAGTGCTGGTTGGAAAGGCTTTCTGGAATAGTTTGACTCCCAGATTATATCCAGGAGTTGTCTGGGAGAGTGCTATTTGGCACATGCCCAAACATGATTAGAATATTTGGTTATTCTTTATTCTGCTATATGTCCACTTTGCAAAGCCCAGGACTGAAAGAACAAATGATTACCAAGTTTACCCAGCAGAAAGGAGATCTGCCTTTAAATATCTTGTTTTGGCATTATCTGAATAATGTAGCTCAAAGTTTTCAGATATGTTCCTCTATTGGGAAACTACCTTCCTAACAATTTTAACTTTAAGAAAGGTGTTGAAAGATATTGTATTAGTTCTATGAGGAGTTATATTGTAAACAAAGAAAACAAGAAAAATACCAGAATGTTGGAAGCAATTTATGATGTTCCAGTTGTCCAAGGTCAGCGTCTTATAGAGGTGGAATTATGACTACTCAAAGCATAATATAGCTGATCCTTCCTCTCATAAGGAAAACATGCAGCAATGTGGTGTAAGGAATGACTTTCAGAAGCTCCTGCATATAGACTGGCACATATGAGACATTGATTGAAAACATTGTTTCTGTAGTGGTTGTATTCCGAGTAAAAGAAATTAAGGTGGTCATAGGTTTAATAAAATTATTACATCCAGAAAAACAATGGCAAGCAGGAGAAGTGTAAAGTAATAAGCCTTATGCTGACTTGCAACGTTACAAGAAGAAGGACTGCTGGCAGTATGATGCATAAGATGTTTTAAAAGGAAGAATACAGCACTCAATGTGCCATTGAAATGAAAGTTTGATAACTGCACATATTAGAATATAATCTGATGAAAAATAAGGGACGTTTATACTTTAAACATTGAAACAAATTAATCCCAGAAAAATGATGGCAGTTAGCGTGCATTTATTAATTTAACAATTTCTATCCTTGTGACAAGGGAAACACCTGACACTTGCTGCATGATGAAAAATTGGTTTATTGGAAATCTCAACTAGCTACAAGTATTGAAACATCTCAGGTCAAACAGTGATAAATAATTTAAAGAAACCTGTGTGAGATAGGTGTCCCTTTAATTTTACATTAACAGATCTATTAGATGTTAACCTTGTCAGTCAGGTAATTGCTAAATGAAATCATGTTTTTGTACCTTTGCTTCATAATGTCACTTGCTTACTCATGCATTTTATACAAACTTTGATGTTGGCACTGATGCTGTTTAACATGCCTGTTGCTTCAAACCAGCCAATACTGTATTATCCTTTGAAATAAATGGTAATTATGCCAATTTTTATTTTTAGCAACTTGGAAAATGTGTTGAGTGTTACCTGGGAATTGGCAAGGAGGGACATACTGTGTTGGAATTCTAAAATATTTTTCTGTCCACACTTTCACATGTCAGCATGTTTCTAGTAGAAATGACGGTAAATTTGGCATGTAAATTTTAGCAGATGAAGGTGTTCTACCTATATTGTCACAAGGCATAGGTAATTTCAGGATTATTTTATTTGAATGCTTGGTGGGTGAACTCTGCAATATCTGCTGACAGCAGAGGATCTTGGGAAATTATTATGTAAAAAATAAGAGAATCCTAGGTCTTACATGTAACTGTTTTATTGTGAAATCCACAGAAACTATATTCATTTTCTACAATTATCTCAAAATTAGCTTGTAACTGACTTTGGATTTTCCTTGTAGTTAAAGTCTCATTGGAGATTTATAGATGAGTTATGTTTGAAAGGGAAAATGTTGTGATTGAGCAGTGTTTGCAACCTTCAGGGCTTCATTTTGAACCCAGTCATGATCCCATTAAATCAATGGGAACACGACTGTATTCAAAATGACCCTTTCCATTGCTTCATTGATGCTAAGGAGTTACAGCCACAGACTTCCAAAGAAGCAAAATGATTTTATTAGAACTTAATCCCACAGGGACTTGCACAGTAATGTGGGCCTCTGTAAAGAGAACATAAAATACGACCAGATGAAAATTCTACGTTGTTGGTTGTGCTATGGGTTATGACTCTACATGAAGTGTGGTCCACAGACCATCATTAAGAGCATTCAAATTCGTAAGTAAAAGCCTGTCTTTGAAAGCTGCATAAACACATTGATTCATATGGCACTGCAAGTAACTTCTTCTAGTTTCTGAAAAAGGAGAACTTTTTAAAAGCCAAGTTTTTCAGCTAAACCTCATTATAAATATTTTTACTTCTCTTCTACATCCATTCCATTAAGCTTTTTTTTACCAGTCTTCATGAATCAGTAACTGTCTTGAGTAAGTTTCAAAAAATAAGAATTTAAAATTGTACTGAAATTGAGAGTTTCTCTGTTTAGCAACTTTAGTTTTGATCTGCTTTTCATGGAGATGAAGGTACAGTGTTAATAATCTGGTATTTAATGAGAAAATCTTAAATTATAATACATTTCTGTATCATGCTAAAAGCATCATAAGAGATACTTGAGTCTAAATCCTTTAGCAGCACTTTTATTTCAAATGAATTTAGCCATTGTTAAATTGCTTGTTAAGTAGTGAATAGGCTGAGATGAGAAAAAAATGCTTCTGTATTTTACACATATAAATAGTTAAATTTCTCTGGAATAGGCTTTATGCCACCTAGTAAAAGAGAGAAGTTAAAAGGCAACCTCACTAAGTCCACACTTTGGAGGCACAGGGAGTCTGAAAGCAGGTGAGCACAGTGGTGGCCAAAGCAGAGAAAAGGGTCTGGTCTCTTTAGAGAGAAGATGAGTGCCCTGCTGCTCATGCTGGCAAAGAACACCATGATTTTTCAAGGCAAAAATGCTGTTTTCTACTTCAGTAAAAGTCAGTGAGTGCATGATCTCTTGTCACTAGAGGAAGAAGACTGAATAGGTTTGTTTGACACCAGACTCTGAATTCTTCTTCCAAAGGATGAAAGGACTTCCATTACTGTGGTGCCTGGCTGTAGAAGGGTGAATTTCACCAGGTAACCCATGGTGTTTTCCTTAAAAAATTTCACCAAAGATAGACGTGCATCATTTCTTTTCATGTTTTGGCAAGACCCAAAAATTTACCACTCTCAGACTTTTACCAGTGTAATACCACAACACTACTATGGGACACTGCGAGTATGCATGGATGTGTGGTAGGTGTTTGAAGGTGGCTGGTGTAGGCTGTTGTTCTTGTGGACACCTCACAACATTTACAGTTCTAGCTCCTTCTGTTTAGACCATTTTCTGGTAATTTCTATGATTTCTGGCAAGCTTTAACGGGAGCAGATACTCTACCCCAAAAAGTCCAAGTACTCTTGGTTTCTGTATAAAAATCTTCAGTTTAAAATAAATTAGTCTATTTTTGTAAGTTCTAAAGTTAAGTGGTCCCAGAAGGCACTGCTCTTCTGTTATAAGCCTTGCAGAGGTGAAGCTGTCTTTAGAGCTGAGAAAAATAGTTACTTTAGCACTGTCAGATATCTAATTAATCCCTCAGTAAATAAAGGCATTCTGTAATTAAATAAGCAAGATGTGCAATCAGTTCTAACACAAAATGCTTTGCATATTAATATATTGTAATCCAGGAGCCATATGAGGCTTGGTTTTGGATTTGAAGTATTTGTAACAGACTTTTAACATTATGGGGAATACACTGCAGGCAAAACAGTGGAGTTTGGTTTTTTTTTTTGCAAAACGCAGCTAAGTGTGTTCTGCGGACTAAAGACTTGAATGTCTGTTAAAAAAAGTGTAATTTTCAATAGGGAAGACAACTCAGTTTCAGGATGTGGATTGTTGTAAATACATGAGAGGGATTGAAAAGTAACCTTTTGAAATTTTAATGGAACAGCTGCTGGGGAACCGATGTTACTGCCTCGGGCAGGTAGAAGTGTTTGGAAAGCGGGTTCATCGTTCGGGACCTTGTGCTTTGAAGACCGCATGAACCCGCAGCGCCGCGGACCAGTTAATCTGCCGTTAGTCAGTTAATCTGCGGGTGGTCGGTGTTGTCCGACCTCCTTGTATGAAACACTTGAGGATATAATCACGGGCGTGAAACCGCGGCCGGTACGGGACACCCGTTCCTGCGGGAACATGAGGAGAAATGAGGAGTTTGAGGGAACCCCGCTCACCTGGCCGCGCCCCCGGCCCGTCCCATTGGCTGACAGACGCCCCGCCCCGGCACCCCATTGGCTGCTGCCGCCCCGCCCCGCCCCGCGCGCGGCCGCTCGCAGTCCGATACCTGGCGGGGCTCGTGGGGCGGCT
>VZTJ01000748.1:1178381-1213372 GCA_013397795.1 Orthonyx spaldingii
GGCGCTCGCCGCCCGGCCCCAGCCGCGGGCAGCGGGCGCGGGATGGCCGCCTCGGGCGGGATGCGGCGCGGCGCGCTGGGCTGAGCGGAACGAGCCGCGACCGTCCGCCAGGACCATGCCGTCGGAGAGGGAGCCGGGCGCCTTTCGGCTGAGGGATCCGAGCGGGGCGGCCGCCCCGGCAGCGGCCGGCAGCGCCTGATCCCGTGCCGCGCTGCCCCCGCGCCGCACCGCCATGGACGAGCGCTTCAACAGGTGGCTGCTGCCGCCGCTGCTGGCGCTGCTCTTCCTGCTCATCGTCTACCAGTACGTGTCGCCCGCCTGCCCCGGCGCCGCCTGCCCCCGCCGCCCGCCGGCCTCCGCCGCCCGCCGCTGGGGGGGCCCGGAGGAGCGGGAGGAGGAGGAGGAGGCGGCGGCAATGCCGCGGCTGGCGGCCAAGTTCCCGTTCGCCCGGGGGGAGCTGTGCCGGCGGGTGCGGTTCGACATGCGGGGCCGCGATGTGATCGTCTTCCTGCACATCCAGAAGACGGGCGGCACCACCTTCGGGCGGCACCTGGTGCGCAACATCCACCTGGAGCAGCCGTGCTACTGCCGGGCCGGGCAGAAGAAGTGCGCCTGCCACCGCCCGGGCGGCGACAAGGACACCTGGCTCTTCTCCCGCTTCTCCACCGGCTGGAGCTGCGGGCTGCACGCCGACTGGACCGAGCTCACCAGCTGCGTGCCCGCCGCCATGGAGCGCCGCGGCTGCGCCGGCAACCGCACCCTCAGGTCAGTGCCTGCTTCCCCGATGCTCGGAATCAGGCGAGATCCCGCCTTTCCCGGCGCCCTGGCAGCGGGTCCCGCTCCCCGGCACCTGGGCGAGAATTGTCCGCTGCCGTCCTCAATAAGAAATAAACGGCGGGGCAAGCAAGGCTTGCGTTCCGGGGGAGGTTCTACTTTGGGCTCTTGCCTTCCCGGTGTGTTACCTGGGATGCTTTCGTTTTGCCTCAAATTTGTGCCAATTCCACGTAGCCCGCATGCAACTGCCTTTTGTACAGGTTAGCGCCAGAGAAACTCCGCTCGCGTTCCCGCAAGTTTCTCCTATCTGTTTGTCCTTTCGAAACTTGTTTTTGGCAAATGACTACACTCTTCTGCAGAAAGAAGAGTGCCTCTGCAGAATGTGATGGATCGTTGCAGCTGCTGAGTGTTGTTACTAGTGGAGTTCGAAGTATCCAGAAGCCCTTAAACTGTCTCTCGCCCGTGTTTCTCGTTGGCAGATAGGCGGGCTCTGTGCTTCCCGTGCTGTACTGACCGCTCGCTCTCTGTGCAAGCTGAAAGTCGGGAGACCGTGCGTGCCAGGCTCAGTGCAGGCAACACAGTACTGGCAAAAATCGCACTGTAAATGCGATGATGATCTGATGACAGTGAAAAGGGGAATTTTGTGTGCATGCTGTGTCTCCGCATGTTATAGTGTGGTTTTGTTGGGTGTTGTGAGAGGTCTTGTCTGTTTTAAACGTGGAAGAACTGTCAGATGGGTGATCTCTCTTGATAAGAGGGATCACCTCTAGGTGATTTAGTAAGTTTTGGGCTTTTTTCTGATTTATTTACCGTTCAGTCAGATTCTTCAGGCTAGCATTAGATCCTGTCTTTATTTGTTTGATAGATTTGGAGCATGTGTATTAAGGAGTTATGAGCTGAATTCACTCTTAAACCTCTGCACTTTAATAATTTTAACTTCAACATCTGTAAAATATTAAGGAAAATATAGGAAAAATACCTTTTCTAAAACTTGTATAGTTTGGCAGATACCTTACATTCTTTCATTGTAGTATCCATCTCGATTTTATGAGTCCACAAACTTTCAATTTTCAGTAGAATCACTCACACATTCTGGTTTGTATCTTGTCACTTAAAAACATATATAGTCCATGATATTCATGGACACATTTTCACAGGATTTATTCATCAACACAATAGAGTTGATTATTGTTGAGCAATTTGAAGGTTGTTTGATGTGAACATCAAAGGCCCTCCCATACAGCAAAGCTAGTTGCATTTGGAAAGACTCCAGTCAGGACAATTTGAATTTATTGTAGATGGTTGTGGACTTGGACTGTACTTGCATAATACTGTTAAGGTAATTCATACATTTCTATGAAAAAAGTAGAGCTGAAGATGAAGTGTATGTATTTGCTGATGGAAGAGAAATGCTGTGAATGTCTTCAAGGACAAAATAACTTGGTGGTAGCTGTAGAGCTTTAAGGAATATTCAAGAAACGTGTAAAAGGGAGGAGAGGAATAAGAGTAATACTTGTAAAAATGTCTGAAAATACTTAATCTGCCAGTAAAGTCCACTTTTTCTCTCTCATGAGGAATATTAGTAGGTAAACAACTGAGTGCTAAATTCAACTGCAAAGATTACAAATGGGCAATAAAATTGGAGTAGTGGCTTCAGTAAAACCACTACATAAAACCATTATTGTATTAAGCAAATTTAAAACTTCAAGTTGAATTACACAGTCATAGTGGTTATTCAGTGCATAGTTAGTAATTATTTTGATTGAAGAAAGTCATGTAGTGATACTTTGCCATTATAAGTGAATTACCGTTTCCTGAATTTTTTTGATTAATTAGTGACTGATTTGGCTAGTGTAAGATTGCACTTCTTGATTTGTCTGTACATAAATGAGGAAAGTGCTGTGAATAATTATTTATTGCATTGTTTTAGTACTTGTTCATTCTTGTATTATAGCCTATGCTAGGAGACACCTTTACATTTTCCCCTTTATTTTGTCGTTATAATCATGTAGCTTGATTTCCACTTCTCGAGGAGCTGTAAAAGGAATCAAATAACCCTGAAGTATGGATTGTCTCTGCTGTGAATGTCTTTGCTCCTGGTGAGATTGGAATCAAGCCCAAACTACTTTGCTGTACTGTTAGAGGCATGCATCTAAGTATTTTTTTAATGTCTGAATGGAGAATTGAGGAGACTGTATGCCTAAAATAGTCAAGAAACTAGCATATGAGTCTAATGTAAAGCGTTCTGAATATTTTTAAGTCTTCCTTTAAAGCTTCTGAATGTATTTGAAGCACTAGACTTCCTTGAATAGCTCAACTTTTCTCTTCTGCCTTCCAGCTATGGTGTCAGAAAATTAGGCTAAATTGGTTAAATATCTGACAGTGGGTTTTCTTTGTGGCCAGCAGGACAAACTCTCTTACGAATTTGGTACAAAAGTGTTTGATCTCCTGTGCCATATATTTGATGCAGTGAAGATGTTAAGTGTATTTCAGATTTTTTTTGTTTGTTTCTCCACATAGCAGGTGTTAATATAATCTGTTCTTTCAGATCCATGGATATGTGGTCTATCTTTAACTATATGGAGGGAATAAAGGATTTATAGTATATATCTCCACATTCTGAAAATTTGTTTCTTAGAGTGCTAGTAATAGTGTAAGTTAGCTTAAGTCCTACGTTTTAACACAGGCCTTCAGAAGATTTCATGAAGAAACTATAATTAGAATTCATGGGGGGAGGGGCTAGCTGATAGGGAGAGGAGGGAATGGATGATAGTGATAAAGGTCCTGGAAGATCTGTGAAGCACAACCTGTCCTCACCTGGGTCACTGTCTATCACGGATAGTGTGTCTAAATCACATTAGTGTTTTGAAGAGAATTTGTCTTAGTTTTTCCTCTTTCTAATGCTGGAGTTTTGAAGTCTCAGGACCCAAGAAGGAACATGGGGCAAAAACTGATGCTGTGCTCCAGAAATCTGAACTTCTTTAAGCCCAAGTACCAGCATGGGCTTTTACCTCTGTGTGACTTAGTGGTGTGGTGTGCCTTGTCCCAGCTTAAGCACTTCAATATGAAAAATTGTTTGTTATTAACGTATTGGATGCTACTGTGAACTTGTAGAACTATGTCTTTTGTTAGAAAGCAAAGTAATTATTTTGAATGACATTACAATAAAAAACAATCTGACCAAGACAAAATCTGTAGACTTCATTTCTTCAAACATTTGCATGTGTTTTCATTTTCAGAATGTGAGATTTTCTGCTAAAATACCTGTTAAAGTATTTACAGAGCCAGGCTATTAGTTTTTCATACTAATGTGTAGCTTTCACTTTCACAAAAGTTGCTACCTGGATAGTGCCTTTTAAATTTTTTTAAAATTAAAAAAAAAAAATTAATGAAATTGTCTATTATGTATTTTCTTTACCCTCTCTGGAAGCCATTGAAGTTGGTGATGCTTGTGTTCAACTCCACCTCTGGAACTTGGCTTTCCTTCAGAGGTGCCAAGAAGCTGAGACTGTGGAGTCTTAGCCAATACTGCTTGAGGAAAGAATGGGAAGAGAAATGTTGTAAGATGTCTAACCTGGGATGCCAGGGAAGAGTTGGTGTCAAGTCTGAGTGATGTTGGGCTGCCTCTGTAGACAGTCGGGAGAAACAGAATAACACAGGCAGCGCTTTGAAGGGTCTCAGACATGTCTGAGACCTGCTGAACTGTCTTCTGGAGGGCCAGTTCTTCCATTCACTAGATAACAAGGGAAGACTATAATTGTGAATTGGGACTTTGTGTCTAAAACTAGAAGAGTTCCACATCTAATATTGCAGAGACATTGTCCAAACCAACTGTCTGCCTCTGGCAAGTTAGGTTAATCCTTGGTGTGTGAGGTAGGGCTTGCTTTGCCTCTCTGCTCTATGGAGGAGGGGTTGAGAGAACCTGAGAAGTCCTGATCAAGGCACATTTTATCCCTTGCTGATGGTGCCTGCAATATAATTAATAATAATTTATTATTGTTTATTTGAAGCTTGATTAAAGTAGGAAGGCAATCTTTTAAACTACACACTTGGAAGAACACTGTATTGAAAGTGTTGTCTAATTTTCTAATATGAAACAGTGAAATCACTCAAGTCGTGTAAACCCCATAAGCTTTATTGTCAATACAGTTTGGTCTTCGAAACTATTGATTTTCATTAATTTGCTTCCATTATGCTCTCTATTTCCTCGTCCTGTTTAACTTACCGTGTGCTACATTTTTCTATTGAAGTGTAAATAAGCAGTAAACCCATGAGTCCTGGAATGGGGAGAGTTGAATAGAAAATATTAGTAGGATTTCTTTTTCTTCTTATGCATTCTTTTATTTGGCTATCATGTGTTTTTTAAGCTCTAGCACTAACAGAACATAAGACAGACTCTGATCTTTGCAGCCGTGGTAACTGATCATCACAAAAATGTAGGAGTGTTAATTGAAAAATAAGACTATGCTGAAGATAGTGGGGAGAAGAGAAGAAAAAGTCACAAATGTTTAAACTGAAAAAAAAGCACAAATTCTCTATTGTATGTTAGTATCTGCTACTGCAATGAGTGTTGGAGCCAGGAAACTCTATACAGTTTTTAAAATAAATGTAAGGAACAACAAGGACTAAACAATTTCCTGTGATCTTGCTGCTGACTGTGGATTTTTTACTTCCTTAACTGTCTTCAGTGTAATCTGCTCAAGGGTTTCATTGTCCTTAAAATTGAAAAGTGGTGTTGTCTTCCCCAAGTGCTTAGTGTGAATCTTGTTAACTTCAATTTTAAGCCCATTGCATCTCCTGTACTTTGAGAACCTGAGAACAAATCAATCCTGTTTTCTCTGCAGTAGCCTTCTGGGTACTTTGGTTCTCAGGAAGCCCTCTTTCAACCTCCCCTGCTTAAATAGTAAGCAAATCCAATTCACTCTGTGTTTATTGCAGGACGACAAAGAATGGTCTACTCTTTGGGTTTGTGTCAGTTGTTTTCTTGAGAA
Source organism: Orthonyx spaldingii (assembly GCA_013397795.1). NCBI lineage: Eukaryota > Metazoa > Chordata > Aves > Passeriformes > Orthonychidae > Orthonyx > Orthonyx spaldingii. The sequence goes on from VZTJ01000748.1 coordinate 1,184,147, forward strand.
GTGGTGTTTCAGTGGGAGTACAGTATTTCGTCTCTTAAGTGTAGTACAAAATGGACAAGAAAAGATTACTTGGCTTATTCTGAAAGTTTTACTTGTGGTTGTACACTTCACTGGTATTTACCATTTTGCAGTTGCCTGACATTGAGTGTCAGCTTAGGATTTAGGCATTATTAATTTTCTTAAAGACTATTACTTATATTTTCCATTGTCTTTTTGTAGGAGTTTTGTGCTCATCCCCAGTGGATTTCATTCCTCTTCTGTCAATTTCTTTCATTTACAAAATTGATTTAAGCTTTTTGTCCTTCCTAGCTTTTCATCATTGGCACATTTAGTAAAAATGGTTTTGTATTCAGTATCCATGTTGTTGATGCAAACATTGAATAGAATTAAATCCCTTTGTAATAAATATTTTGTTTGATATCTCTCAGGATTGCTTTCTAGGGAGTTCTGCCCTTGCCACATCATATTTTTTGTCTAGACTTCGGGCTTTTTTTTGCTTATGGGACTAATTGGAGATATTGCCTATAGTCATCCTTTTTTTGAAAAGCATTTCATTTCTGATATTCCTATATGAGGTCAGTTGCTGTATTTTAGAGGGAAATTAAACTGATTTCATCCAAATTGATTGAGATAATAATGCTGTCTGCTCATTTTTTCATCTATGTGTTGAAAGACAACTTCTCCAGAACTGGTGGCAAAAACTAGCAACTGTCCTTAACTACTTTTTGCACTGTATGTGTCACCTGTGAGGTTTCCTCTGTCAGAATAGAAGACAAATGATTGATATACCAGAACTTTTCTGCATCAAGGTTGTCACAACCCTGAAAAATCTTTCACCCAAAGATAAGTCTTGTCTTCAGACTTTTGAAGCTACTGCTATAAATCTCAGCAGGTTGCCTACAAAAAATGACTAGAATTCATGTTTACTGTTAATTGCCAGCAGTGATAAAAGACTGGTCAGCACTTTTTCAAATGGGAACAGATAGTTCTTTTTCATCCATCACTGTAATTTATGGATAACTGGAATTGAGTAAGTTTTGAGCCAGGAAGGTGCATGTTACGAAAATAATCACCTGAACTGCAGTTCTAGTTGTCTGGAAGAGAATTTAGTGATTTTTTGAAGGAAATTTGGCTTTTTCTGGTATTTCTTTCTGGAAAATAGGCTGTCTAATAACATTTTCTCTAAAATGCAGGAACTATTCTCTTTTTTTGTGCAGAAGCCGGGTGGAGAAGTCCTGTGGAAGAAGAAGAGAGTGGAAGTGTCAGGAGCATCCCCTAGGGCTGTACAGTGTTACAAGACATATCAGATGTTTTAACTTTTTCATGTTATGATGCTTTTTAATTTCTATTAAACATCTGCCTAATTTAGAATAATTTACAATCCTATTGAGTAGGATATTGCTTAAATTCTTACACAGCATTAGGGTGTGTATGGGTTTGAGGCAGAATGGGAAAGGTTACTTTGTGAATGGGAAAAGTTGCTGAGTAATGCCATTACACTGATAGAGATTAGATCTGTAGACCCAGCCAGTGGCAAAAATAGGGTTAAAATTGTAAGCTTGCTTGTGGAGTGTTTTTTTGAGAACTCTTTGTGGAGAAGAAAAAAATCTCTGCCAGCTCAGCTCTGGTGATCACAAAGAAGCTGAATGGAAAGCGTAAAGATCTGGTTGAACTGAAGGATTTCTCCCTTCAAGTGTGTTGGCAGTTTTCAATGTCTTCTAAGTCAGCAAGAGTCAAGCATCTCCTCCCAGAGTTTGGTGGAACCATGGCAGTGAACTGAGCTTATATGTAATGTAAAGATGGCTGCTGTTTGTGCAGAATGAGACCCAATAAGAGCAAGAGAAAGCCTGTATTCTTTAATATCTTTATTAATAGTATTGCATTCAACTTGCTGCCTGTTCTCTGAAAGTATTTATAACCCAAATTTCTGATGCTACATTGGATGTCTTAATGTTCCCAGTTGTCTCAGAAGATAACTTAAAGTCCCTTAAAAGTTCTGTTATTGCTGAGCAAGGTTTTAAATACTGTGTAGGAGGCTAATTGTATGAATTAAGAGTCTAATTTGAACAGCCACTAGGTTACAATTATTCAGCCCTGAAACAACTACTATTTTAAGAGGAAAGACTTCACAGAAGTATTTTTGGATTTTGTTTGAGATGGCATGAATCTTCTTTCAGAGAAAATGCTAGAGTAGCAAAATCAGTAACTCTTGAAGTACTTATGGTCTGTTACATGATCAGTGCTTGAGATCTCAGTATGTATTGACTGAAAAGGTATAAAATGACTTCTTGTAGGGATAGGACCTATTAGGATTTTGGTTCTCCTATGAAGCTTACCACTTAGGTGTTCTTATGCATACTTCTACAAAGCTCTGGAGTGTGGCCCACAGCTTAGAAAAAAAGTATTTAAATTTGATGTCTTAACCCCCATTTTTTTTTCTTTCATAATTGGTAATCTGTTGGAAAAGGGTTAATATAAATGTGGTTTTCAGACACATTAGATGTGTTTCATTAATACAGTTATATGTCAGTTGTGAAAGTGACAGGGTCATGCAGAGTGGACTGTGGGTGTGAGTGTTTACAAACTGATAGAGATGCCAAACATACTGGCGCAGTAGTGGATATTTGACTGCCATATGAAGAATAATGTTGGGATGGGGAAAGCAATGAGCAGATGCAACTTCAGTTTCCAAAGGATGGAGCAAACCATGATAGTCATAATTGACTTGAGAGTATATTTCCCATTCTGTGAAGTAACTTGTTGGTGAGAAGTCTTGCCACATGGTGCTTTTTGATACTGGAAGGAAATGGTCCCTTCAGGATGTATGTGGAGGAGCTGACATCTCTGAGACCAGTTACTTTCTGCAAATAAATTAACTTGAAAGTGAGGTGAGCAGAATAAAGTGGTTCACAAAGCCCTAATAAAAAATATAATTAAAAAAAATTCTCATCTAAATTCTAATAATATTGATGTAAAGAACTTACTGACTTACAGATTTCCATTTGTGTTGTGAGCTGGCTTTTGTTTAAATACATTTGTATCTCAGTGTTTGTGTATTTTCACACTTAAAAGTGTCTACTTGCAATTTTTGACTTTAATTCTGCGTATCTTTGCACACAATCTCTGTCTGAGAATGTGGGGGTAGGTGGAATAGCAACTGATGGTGTTTGCTTGAGGAACTCCTCTGAGGAAGAGGAGAAAGAGGAGAAGTAGTGTAGGAATAAACTGTGAGCCTCAGGTCAGAGTGAAGTCTGGAAGAGAGCAGGAGAGGGCAGGGAGCAGAAATAACTGCAGTCTTGCAAGGTCAAGGAAGGATCAAAATTATGCAATTTGAAAGTTAATTTTTTTTCCAAATACAAATGGTTTAGGGTTTAAATTTCTCCACATGTTTGTTTTATACTTGCTGGAAGAGAAAGATACAGAGGAAATGAAAAACTTCAAGTACTAGCTAGTCTGTTCTACACAGGTATTTTATTTTTCTGATATAGGTTTTCTCAAGTTAGATAAGTGTTGTAATAAGAGAGCTAAATAGTAAATTAAGCATGTTCAGCTCCAACAGTGTAAATCCCTAATAGCAGGGTTGTCAGGTGTTGTTTTCATCCTTTAACTAGACTTTAATTTTTAGTGATAGGAGTAGGACCATTATTTTCCAACAAGTTTCCAGTGTGAGTGATGAATAACTTCTATAACTGCAAAACCTTTGTTTTCATGCCTGAAACGCCTCTGTCAGGCTAAAGCTTTATCATTTCTGTTGCTGACTTAACAAGGTTCAGATGAGAAAAGTAACTTAATGAAATATTTTATGTAGTTTTCTACTACAAGTCATTTAGATTTATTATAGAATTATGTAGGAAGGGACCTCTGGCAATCATTTAGCTCAAACCCCTGCTTTAAAGTCAGTCTAACTAGACCAAGTTGTTCTAGGCTGTGCCTGGAAATTTTGAGTAACTCCAGGGATGGTGGTGCCACAGGGTCTCTGACCAACTTCTTGGCCACCCTCGTGGGCAAAGAGCTTTTCTTCTCAGCTAGCAGAAATGTTCCATTTTCCAAACTGTGTTTGTTTTTTTTGTCTTACTGCTGTGTGCATCTAAAAAGAGTCAGGTTACAACTTTTCTATTTACTCCCACATGAAAATTGAATAGAGTAATGAGGTCTGCCTGATTGTTGCCTTGTCCCCAGACTGAATAAGCCTCACTTGGCCACTCCTTACATGTTATATGTCCCAGCCCCTTCATCATCTTGGTGGCCCTCTGCTGACAGTTCCCACTGTACCAAGGTCTGTCTCTTATTGGTGAGCTCAAAATGAGACTCATCAATGCAGATGCTGTCTTACCAGGGCTGAAAGGTGGAGTGAGAGGAAATCACTTCCCCCAGCCTGCTTAGTAGGTCCTGCCAACAGAGCTCGATACCTGGTTAGCCTGCTTCACTTCCAAAAGGTGCATTGTTGGCTGTTATTCAGCAGTGTCCACCAGGAGCCCCAGACCTATTTCTGCAGAGCTATGTCCTAGCCACTCCATGCCCAGCCTGTCTTGTGTGTTACTTAACCTTAGGAGGAAACCTTTTCTTTTAGAGTCATGAAGTTGTACAATGGTTTGGGTTGGAAGGGATATCAAAGAACATCAAGCTCCAATCCACCTGCCATGGGCAGGGACACCTTCCACTAGAACAGGTTGTTCAAAGCCCCATCCAACCTGGCCATGAAGACTTTCAAAGTTAGGGTGTCCACAGCTTCTCTGTCCCATCACCCTTACAGTAAACCACTTATCATGGTTAATCTTCAGGAGTCTCCCATAAACAAAGTTCTCTTGCCTCTTGAAGTTGCTTGAAGTAGAAGCACTGCTCTCTGGAGTGTTGATCACTTTCTCCAGTGTGGGGTTACCCCTGCTGAGACCAGACTCTGTCCCACCATTCAGGTCATTAATAGAGAGTTTTAAAAGTTTTAAACAGCATTGGCATCACTGCCAGTTCTTGAGTGACACCACAAGTTGTCAGCCACCACTTGGATTTTGTATGGTACCCATGCCTCGCCAGCATACCTCAAATAAAACAGTGGGAGATCATGGCAAAATCCTTGCTGATGTCAATGTGAAAAACATCCACTGCTCCAGGGAAGTTTGCTCAATCACGTCTCCAGGGATGGAGATGAGACTCACCAGCCTGTAGCTCCTTGAATCCTTCTTGAAACTAAGTGTGCAGTTTAGTTTTTATTTATAGGAATTGGGAAGAAAGATTAAATACAGAAGATGCTGCAACATCAGAAGGTGTTGAAGTAAGTATTTTAACTGCTTCTTGTTCCTCAATATGAGAATTCCTGGAACAGGCTCAGAAACTATAATTATTTAATAAATATATATGCAATGATTTTTTTCACTGTGAACTTTACATTAGTTTGTTGAAAGAAACAACATATTATAGCAATAACTTTTTAAATAGGCTGTGATAATTCCATGATATCCAGTGTAAAGTTGGCCTTGAGCATGTATTAGAAAAATATGTTCCTTTGTACATTTCTTGTAAGAATGGGTTGGTATGTTTCTCTGGTGCCAGGGAGGGTACACATTTTCTTATTAAATTGAGTTTAGTAGGTAAAATAGAACTTAAGTAGCAGTTCAGTAAATAAGAGGCAGTCACATATTTGTCTTCTAAAATTTTTCTTTTTTTGATTTCAGGGTATGTTGAATCAACTATTTCTATTTGAACTATTTTTATCCAGAAAGCTAACATTTTTATAATTTCCATATTCATATTGCAGATGGTGTTCTTCAGAGCTCTAACTTCCATCTACAGTGCTAATGATATTAAACTGTTCACGGTTAAATTATAGTGTAAAACTTTGTCATGTATTAACACGAGATAACTTCCCAGAGTTTGTAATGAAAGAATGTAACTGTTTTGCCTTTTTCCCCTGAGTTACTGGATTGAACTTTCAATATATGTAAGATTTTATTGCGCAAATTTCAAAGCTTCTGTAGGCAAATACAGAATCCAGAAAAAAAAGCAGCAAATATACAGGCAAAGAATTTTACATTTCTTTAAAGTGGATTATAAAAGCTTTAAAATGCCAAACAGAAAAAATTCAGAAGATGTGATCTCAAATAATTTGTGTGTGCGTATTTATTTTTTACTGCTTAACATTTTGTTTCTATGAAGTGAAGGTTGAAAGTCCCTGTTTTCAAGACAGTCTTGTGTCACACGCTTCAGCTCAACTGTGTCAAAGTGGTCATGCCTTTTTGTCAAGCTTTTAAAATGTGAAAAAACCCATTTCCTCCAAATAGAGAATTTAACTGCCTAAATGAAAGGAGTAACTGAAATTACTTTTCCTAAAGAAAGAGAGCCCAGGCCCTCCGTAACATGTTTCCTTCTTCAGCAAAGTCTTTGTTTTGCTTTCCAGGACTATGTAAATGTATGTTGAGTTTTGCAGCACTGTCTCTGACTTATGCAGATTGTTTTTTATCAGGCTATACTTCTTTTCATTTTGATTAAATTGCCAGCTACCTGACAATGGGATAAAGAATCCCGCTGTGATATGGGTCAGTACCAGCCATCTAAATGGCTGCTGGGCCTTGCAATAGAGTAATAGGAAAACTGATGGACTGCATCTGACTTACAGGTTGACTGGGAAGCCTAAGTGTGGCCACACAGAACTGTGGCTTTGATTAGGAGAGAGGTGGAGATGCTAGAAGTTTATCATTCTTGTTTCATGCTCTGCTACTTGTATTCCAGAACATTATCAGGTAGTTTCGATGAAAATATTAAATATAAACCCAAACAAAATACAAAAAACAAAGTGAATTGGAAAATCTTCATAGCAAGAAGGTCGTTGGAGTTGCATTGATATTTTAAGCCAAATTGCAAGTTGTGTATCCTTTCAGGAGGTAAAGTTGTACTATATGCCTAACGGATTTTCACTTTGTACTGTATATATGGATAGCAGAAGAGCTTAAAAGAACCAGTAGAAAATGAAAGATTTCTTTTTCACAATCACTGTTTTTATTTTTATCTTTTTTTTTTTCTGTAAAGATACCTACTATTCTTGTATTATACAGGTTGCATTCTGCGGGGACCTGTTGTTCAGTTTCGGACGGTCGGGACAGATGGAGACGAGAGATGTCTGAAGTCAGGTCCTAGAGCATGAAGTTTATTGTGGAAGGGCATGGGTACAGGAGACCTGCTGGGAGCTGCCAGACGCAGCTCGAAGCAGGTCAGAGAAGTAAGAGAGCGAGCAAGAAAGCTGGAAAACAGTCAGAAAAGGATGTGCGGTTCCTGTTTACAATCCAATAAATCATCTTCTGTGATGAATATTCTAATTTTCATTAACCAATCTGGTATAAGCTACAAATCTTATAACATTTACATACAGCCTATAAGAATCATTGCATTACCATATGATGTTATATTTTAAACTCTAAAATCTACTTTGTGGACCCTCTGATAAGTCGGCAGGGTCTGCTCTGACCCTTGGACCTGTCTGCAAGCAGAGGGTATTGTTTCATCAAAGGGGGGATTACCTTCAGTCGGCCCTGCTGTTATTTTCCAGTTGTTCAGTAACTGGGGTTTGGGAACTCAAAGCTTGTTTTCATTTCAATCTCGCCTATAGTTTCCATATTCTCAGCATCTTTTGCCAGGTAATCATATTTATAAGGCTTTCCTATTTCATCTTCCCCAACAACATTCTACATTTGTGATTTACCTTCTTGGCAGCCTGATGTGTCCACTCTACCACACTGGTGTTCTTTCTATCTTGCCAGCTCTTTTGCCTTTGTTTTATATGGTTTTCTTGTGTGACTTACATCCCCTTTGCATGTACCTGCTTGCTTTGCCTACAGAATGAGCTGGTTGGAGCAGTGCTCCTCTCTGCTCAGCATGTTCTGCAAGCTGCAGGCTTGAATCAGCTCTTAAGCTCATCTGCCCTGCCAAAGTTCAAAGGGGCTTTTAGCTGTTTGGCTTTGCAAGAGCTAAACTGACTAGTTTAATCTATCCCAAATTCTTTGTTTTATTGTTCTCTCTGTTCCTAGCAGTACACAGAATCAGATAAAGAAAAATAACTGTTCTTTCCCCCCTACCTGTAAAGACACGGGATTGAAAAGATGCATTTTTGTGTAACTCTGTGTTTCTGTCTGTTTGCTTAAGCTACTGCTCAGAGGGTTTTTATAATTGCTTCCCCTTGATTTGTGTTCAGTTTGTCCTAGGATGAAGTATTAAACAATTGCAAGTTGTTGCAACAGCACATGCCTCAGTCTTTCACTTTTACAATGACTTGGAGAAAAAGGTATTTAAGATTAGTATTGACAGTGTTGGCAGAAAAATACCGTGTTTTACCATTTACTGTCTGATGGCAGTACTGAAACCCAGCTCAGCAGTGCAAGACACCAGTTTCATCTGAGGCAGGAGCAGGCGAGTCCTTCCTAGCAGGTGAAGGAAGGCAGATAGGCTTGGCTTTGTCCCCCTGCCACAGAGGCAAAGCAGGAAGGTGTTAATGCTTCTGTAACCTGGGGAGAAAAGGGGATGGTTTGATGGGACTAGAAATGTATGAAGTTAAGAGAAAAACTTCGGTACAAGTAGAGGGGGAGATACCCCTGGGTTAAACAGAGGAAAAAGGGATTTCATGACAGAAGCAATATGCAAGTAAATCCAGATAGAACATCTGTTTGCAGCAAGACACAGGAATGCACTGAGGTCTATCAAGCCAATTTTCAGCAGGTGTATTGGCTCTACAGTGGCTTGTTCAATCTCAATAGTCAAATTTTAGTTTGTTTCAAATCTTTGAGAGCTAATTTTAAGCAATCAGCTTATTCTTGCTTGTTATCTTTTAATAGAGATTTGTTTGTCTTTTACTTCTTGAAGTCACTTCTTGTATCTGAATTCCAATTCTTTTTCTCTATAATCATGGGTTAGAAATTAAGAGAAACAGCAGCTCATGAAAAATCATAAACATGTTATTCCAAGTCCTGGAGCCCCATGAGAAACGTGGTGTGTAAATGCACACAAGCTGACTTTATTATGCGGTTGTTCTCTTCCCCTTCTTTCTCTTTGGAACCCTTTCATTCTCTTCTAACCTCCTAGTTGTATTGCTCCCTGGCCAGCCTGGTGCCTGCATGGCAGTGGCAGTGGCTGCGGCAATGATTGATGTGGAGAATAAATTGCTAGACACAGTTCGTGAGTATTTCATGGAGCAGTTAGTCTGCAAACCAGAAGAGGGAGAAGCAGTTTTGTATGAGCTTCTGACCACTGTGTGCAGGATCTGGTTCAAAGTGTTGCTGTCATTCTGTAAAGTGTATATACATCTCTTGCAGGGTCATCTACCTCCATCTCTGAAAATCCCCTGCTTTGGGGGTTTTGTTTCTTAAAGAAAATTACTTAAAATTAAAAAAGCATAATAAAGACAATTTATAAAATTAAAATCCTTGTAAATGTCATGGGAACTACTTGAAGATGCCATGTGGGAATGCTGGAGGAAATGCATGCACCTATCAAAGATAGTAAGTCCAAAAAGAAACTGGCATGACATAGGTAAACAGCAGGGTAGGAGGTAGTTATACAAAGCAGTTTTCACCATTTTTTAAAAGTTAAGTCTTGTCTGCATGAGCAAAATACCAAGGTTCATAAGTTCTGGCAGTATAAGGTAAGAATGCATACATTCAGCTGAGAAAGATGTTTGAGGAACAATTTGCAGGAGGTATAAAATTAATCTTTTTGAAACACACTGTGAACAAGAAGCCCACTGGAGAATGCACAGGGCTAATAGATGATCTCTCCTTCTATCCTGTGGAAATAAAGCTCTATCAAAAAAGAAGCTGTTGTCTTACCTCTTGTATCCAAGTTCATTTTTAAGCTTGAAGAAGTTCTGAACTGGAACCTTTCATTATGGAGCATATATCAAAGGATCTCTCTTCAAACTGAAGTGTTGGTAGAAGCAATTATGGAACAAGCTTAAAAAAAAAAGAAGGGATGAAAAAAAAAAAAAGACATAAACCATATGGTATTTAAAGGTGCCAGTTTCCAGAACTAGATGGTATTGAAAGGAGCTCAGGAATTAAGCAAGCAAACTAGTAAATGTAGATGCGACCCTCTGCTTAAAACTTGGTATTTGAACAATTTGAAAGTAATTTTTAAAGACTCCTACTACTTAACAGTAAGCTTAGCATCTGAAATGGGAAAACTAGGAGAAACTATTACAGGAAGTAGAATTAGCAGATAGGTGCCTATTACAGCACAGTGGGAGGCCCATGTGGCTTTTGCAATAGAAAATCATGCCTGAATAATGTAGGATCTGGAAAGGGATCAAAAAACATGTCTGCAAGGGAGGTTGAGTGGTTGTAGGATGCTTCAGATAAAACTGGTAATCATATTTACCTTTGTGTGTTTTTTTCTGCTCTCAAACCTTTTTCTGGTCACAATCTTAGGAAAAGATTCCAAATGAAGAACTAAAAATTTATTCTTCGATCTTATGATAGACTCTTTTTTGCAACACTTAAGATTAGTCTTCCAAATCTGAAATGCTATTGTGAGAAGAATCTCTTAAATGAAAAGTTCAGCAACAGTATCTTGTTACTGAAAAACTATTAGGGCAGGCTTAGCCTTTTTTTCCCCATTTTCTTCAGAACTGATTAATGGCCTGCCCACTTGTCCAACAATAAAATGCTCTCAATCACTGTTCATGCTTTAAGACACTTGTTGCAAAGATGTAACTGAAAGCTGTGCAGAAATTCATGCTATAAACTAACTAGTTTTATCTCTGCTTGTGCAGCAATGGTCGTAAGCCACGGGTCTTACTGGGGCTTTTCACTGTGGAACTTAGGCTGGTTGTAAAAAAAAAAGTTTCGTATCTGAGCTGAGCGTCGTTTGTCCTGCTGCTGTAACTTTAACTCTTTTAAGTGTTTGTGTTGTACACTGAAACCAGGATGTTAGATTTGATATTCCAAAATCTAAGTGAAATTCAGTCTTAGGAAATTTAACCCTGGGATGACAAATGGTTGATTTGTTTATTGGCTTACTTGTTTACTGCAACTTGGAAGAGTGGGTTTGATGTAGAAAATGATAACAAATTCAGTTGAAGAAGATGATCATCAGACATACCTAGGTTAGGAGAAGTTGGGAGAAAAAACAATTAAGGATAATGGCATGGTTAGAAATATAGGAAATTTCAAGACAGGAATTCTGAATTTGACATGGGAATTAAAGGATTTGGAAGGCATAGAGGAGGCATCTTTTTTTTATTTTAGGATTGTGTGAGGGAGGACTGGTGGGGGGAAAACAAAGAACATGGGATGCACTGTTTTGTAACCTTAAGTGGATTGCAGTGGTGGAATCAGAGAAGATGGAGATAAGACTGGGTATTTCTGAGAGACTGGGGCCTTTCAGAACTGAAACTGAGTGGAGAGGAGAAACAGAAGGGTAGCTGTAGCTCAGCAGTGAAGTGGAATGGAGACTGTCAGAGGTTTTAAGAGGAGTTTTGAAAATTGGCTGCAACTTTATACGCACACACATACACACACACGCACAGACACATATATATACTTTTTTTTTAATCAACTTTTTTTATACTTTTTTGTAATTCAACTTGAACTGCCATCCATAGAACACAGAGGTAGAGTAGAAGTCTATTGCTCTTCCCAGCTTTTAAAACTCACAATAGGTGAGCCTAGCGTATTTTTTCTGATTTTGGAAATAACTCAAATCCTTGAACTCTTGGCAATTGTCTATCCAAAATTTGTACATTAAGGGATTCCTTGTAGTACAGTGCTCATTTTGAGAATCATTGATAGAGAAACAGTTTATAAATAATAGAGGTGAAATCCTTGTAACTTCCTGAATAAAATGCAAACTCTTGAGGGAAGGAGACAAGAAGTTTTTGCATGCCCCAATTTTTTCACGCCTTTACATGTACTTGGTTTGTCACACCAGATTCAAGTTTCTTGGTCATAATTGCCCATATAACACTCAGACTCATCCAGACACTTGCACTCCAATAGATGGATTATAAATCCATTGAACCAAAATAATCATTGTGGAGTACAGTAAACTTTGTGTGGAGTTTTCCATAATGAAAAGGCATTCTTGGCTTGATGAGATGTCGGTATGAAAAGTACTTGCACATAAAAAGATGTGGCTTAGATACATCTGCTATGGTAAATCCCTTTCAGCTGAAGTTCTGAATCTGCAAATTCTGACAGCATTTTGTTTAGTGGTACAGATGTTAGCACAGGTACACATGGTAGCAATGCTTAGAAATACTACCTGTGAGTTCTTAAACATGTATAAAGCAAAGAAATCCTTTACCTTCATTTGGCATTTTTAAGATAAACCACACTGGCTCTTGAAAATGTAATTTTAGATCTTCAACTACAAGGCTTTTTAAAAAATGATGAATTTTTTTTCTTCAGAAATACAACTTAGGACCCTGAATCAGACCGTGCATTTAGCTGGAATTACTTCCTACATGCATCCACATCTCCATTTTTATATCAAGCATAGAGACTGACCTTTTCAATAACTGAATCTAAAGACTTTATTAAAACAAATACAACAAACCTGACCAGATAAACCCAGAAAAACCTCAGGGTGAAGGAGACTCAGCTACAGGTCTGGAAAACAAATTACTGCTTGCTTCCTGTGTCATTCAAATATGTTGGCTTTTTCTTAGTCCTTCTTTCAAACCCTATTCATTCTTCCCTCTCAGTGGTTGCCCAGCTTGAGACAATCTGCATTTTCCATACTGAGATTTTTCCTCGGAGTCCCTGAGAAAATATCCTTACTCAGTCACCTTTTGATGCTTGACTGTGGTTGTGCTTTCTGAAGCTGTCAAGAATACTGTCAGTCTTAGCTGCCCTGTAGCTTCCCCACTTGCCGTCTGTCCCAATCTGTCACATGTGTGCTTCTTTACTATATTTTTAATGGCTGAGTGCTCAGTGTTTAGGGAAGGCATCTCCTTTCTTCTCTACCATCTCATTTCTGAAAACTGCTAGTTTAGTCTTTGTCGCATGACATTGTATGAATTGCAGGGAGTTTTATGGTGTACTGTAAAGTGTAACCTCATGAAGTAGTGAAAATATCAAATTCTGTAAAGGATGTATCTTTTTAGCATAGGTGTGGGTTTGCCATGCTTCTGTTTTCCTGAGTCCTGTCACAGAGACTTGTATTTGACCATTTATATCAGTTACACACAGGAAAATAGTGTTTGTTTACTCTCAGTATTCCCCCAATGACAGTGACTTCACATTCTTTACAGCTATTAAGTGGCCTTTTTCTTTTCTGTGTAACTTTGATCAGAGCAGTCAGGGTGGTCTTTTATTCCAATTATGTCAGCTCATGTTCCTTTGCACGCCTTATGTTGTTCCTATATATATGTGTGGATGTATTTTAGAGAGAAGAGGTAAGAAGTGTATTGTGGAGAAGAACTTGTTATGAAAAAATGTCCTTAATATTTTGCAAGTGTGTAGGAAGAAATTTTAAGCTAATGACAACTCATTCAGTTTTTTTTCTGTTGAAAGTAGGTCAAGACTGATTTTGGCCCTATTAAAATCAGAGTAGATGATTATTTTCTTATGTAACAGTGACTGGCTACTGAGTGTAAAGAAGGGAGTGGGGAGAAAGGGACAAGGTACTTCTCTAGTTCCCCTCTCTAGCCACAGGAGTGAACAGGTTGAGCACTGTTTGGTACTGGGTGCCTCTCAAGCTAAAGTGCCTGCGGGGAGAACAGCCAAAGAGGGGCAGGTGGACAAGCAACTGCAGAGCTGCAGTGATAGTACAGGGCTTCCTTGTGTTTCCTAGGAACTCAGGTGAGGAATCCCTTGCTTTATTTCCTTTTCTCCACTGCAGTGTATGTAACGTCATCATTAATGACTCCTTTGGATGTAAATAACAATGGCATAATGACACTATAAAACCTTTTTATTTGACACTAATAGAAACAAACTTTGTACCTGCAGCTGATGGTATGAATGTCTAATACCTCTTCAACAACTGCTTTTCTCTTAAATTTCTTGAGGAATTGATAAAATGTGCAATTAACTGATAAGCTTAGTAGGTGTAAACTTAATTACATCATACTCTACTTATGCAAAAACTACATGCACACTTTATTGTGGGACTTGAGACTTCATGTTGTTTAAACTTGAGAATGATTATATTCTTGCAGATTAGCCTTGCTGTAGGTTAATTGATGTTCAGTTTTGAAGACACACCAAGGCATATCATCGTGGTGGAAAGAGGACTGCAATTACCAAGGTATTTTTAGCATAACTATCTTAACACAGTTACTTGCTTTTCAGAGAATAGTTTTTCCATGCTGACAAGTTGAGAAAAACAAGAATTCTGATTTATATGGATTTAAGAGCCTCTTATGTTTATAGACATGGGTAAATGAAACTCTGAAGTTCATCTGTTCTAATTTAGGAAATGCTAAATGTGTTTTTTTGTTATTGCCTAGCCTGTAGGCAAACTGCTCCCCCAGCGCACACAGTGCTTTATTTACAATTGCATAAGTGTCCCTGGTGCATGCTTTGGCAATTCAGTCACATATGTTGGGCAGTCCTATCAAATAATATATCCTGCATTTGCATCTTCTGACTGTTGGATGAAAGGGAAGTGGAAAAATGGTTTCCTTAAAAGAGTGTAGTTTTATTGGTTTGTTTCTTTTTATTTTAGGTACTGCTAGCAGTAGCAGAGAATGCTGACTTCCATGGTTGGATAAGATTTGAAGTCATGATGTTAGCAGCATCCTTGTTTCAGATGATGGAATAAATGTTTATCTATAGCTTCCCTTATTCCTGTGCTGCTATTGAGAAATGATAAATAGGGAGGTCAGCTCACTGAGCAGTCTTAAATAGGTTATTGCTTGTTTCCACTGATCTCAGTATTTCAGACTGCTTAACTCAAATGCTTCATCTGGAACAAATCACACTAACTAAACTTACAATTTGTGCTATGAAGATTCACAGGCCACCCTGAGATCTCCACAAGTGATACCAGTAAAATAGAACTTTTCTCAAACAAAGTAATGTAGAGGTTTCCTTAATAGAATGTGAGGTATACTCACTTTCTAGTAGAAATCTTCATACAATGATCCAGAAATAATTTGCCAATTACTCAAAATAACTTGCTTCTTACTTTTAAGACAAGATCTGTTTATCCCTCCCTTCTTCAAAAACTCAGCTAACTACTTCAGAGATATCACACAACTAAAAACGTCAGATTATTTGATAACTCTTCCAGAATTTTATCTTTTCAAAATAGGATCTAAAATGACCAGTTAATTTGATATTTTCAGTTTTTGAGGTGGTGTTGAGTTTTACACAAATCTGTGTTTTAAGATGTTTTGTTGAGTTGCTAAGTGCAACTGGCGATGTTAACACTGCTTTCAGCACTCCAGTAAAATAGGTAGTGGCTCAGATTTCTTTGACTTGTAGGTGATAGTAACAGCAAGATAATCTTTATTAAATAAGGATATGGCATGTGAGGGACCTAGGGTCTCAATGCCACTGTTTGAAATCTATTAAAATTTTTCCTTATCTGGAATTATTACTGCTTCAAAATCTACCCAGAATTAAGTTTTTTTTTAATATTGGCACCAAAATCTACTGCTCTCCCCTAGTACATTAATTTCCATAAGTGACAAACATGGTGAACAGGGAGGGAGCTTAGTCCATATTTTATTTGCATTTGAAAGCAAGGATAATGGTATTTTGTTTAAGTGCTACAGATTTCATATAGTTTTTTTCAATATTTACTGTAATACTCCAGGTTAATTTTTTTTTTAATCTGATAATTGTAAAACATAGAATGGCATTCTTCTAGAATGATGTAGCTGCAAATCCACATGAAATGTTGTATCCTTTTATAAAATTTTTTTAATGTGAATCACTAATTTTTCAGAGGAAGGTTTGCATCTGCTACTCAAAGGTCTAGCTGTTTTATAATAGTAATAACTATCTTCATGTTGTAGATAATTGTATAAAATGTGTTTGATCTATTTTGTAAACTAGCTGTCAGATCACTTTTTTCTGTTCTCTGTGGCTGGACATTATTCATGGAATAGAGCAGGAAATAAATCACTCTTGAGCTACTAGCTAAGAGATAGTTTTTCTGTAATTTTAAGGATTATAAAAAGCAAAATATTGAACAGTATTTTGTTATCTTTTTGTTGTTGTTGCAGGGTAAACTAATGTTCATGGTAATCTGCTCTTTTGACCACAAAGAGCAGCATTATAATTTCAAGAGCTAATAATTTTCAATACAAATGTTTATGGAAATGAACAGACATCTTCAGATTTACATTAAAGTCAGGAAGACTATTTTGTTGAAGACTGGAAATGAGAGTGAATAGTTATTGCCCTTAAAATCAATACTGATTTTCACAGCTTAGCCTTTTAAAAAAAATACTTAATTTGTCATTGTTTTGCATTAATAAGAAAGCCAGCTTTACAATATACATGTGCTTTGATGACTGTAAGTGGCAATTATGCTTTGAATCTATAGGTGTAAAAGGTGTTATGTATTTTGTATGTGGAATTAATCAGGTATACTTGCTCACTGATAATGGTCTGTTATGCAGAACCTTTTACAAGTATAAAGGCAGTTGAGGGATTGAGAGGGGACAGCAGAATGTACTTCAGGGGAAAACAGAGCCAATCACTTAACTGAAGGAAATAAACTAAGGGATAGAAGCACCAAGCAAGAAAGAAAACCTGGCTGTATGAAATCGAAGCCAAATAGCTTGAAGGATAACTGAGGATAATACTGGAATTACTAACTTTTTTTTTAAGTAACATTCTTTCAAAGTGACTAAAAGTTGTCGGTGCCTAACTTTAAGGAGGGACTCCATTTTCAGAGCTGAAGGCAGGCATCAGCTGTATAAACATTACGGAGAGGCTTTTTGTTTAAGATATTCCCCTAGTTCACTAGCTGATCGTTCTAGTTCCCTTAGGGTGCACTGGGCACTTGGAACTGGGTGGTAGGTGAGATGAAGATACAGATTTGTCTAGAACCACTGTACTTCCAAGCAAAACCTGGAGACTGAGGAAGAGGGGAATGTTACCCTAGGATGCGTGAAATAGAACTGGTTGTCTGCATTTAAACTATTGTATCTTATTTGACCACAGATGTCTTCTCAGAACCACTGGATAGAGTAAAAATGACTTTGCATGCCAGTTAACACACTTAGGAAGTGGTTTTAAATATTAACAGTAGTATATATGTAGGCAGAGAAATGATTGTCCTTTTATTCCATCCTCAAAAATTTGACTTGTCAGATTTTCTAGGACTGTATTCATTCCTATTTCTACAAGGTGTATATTTTTGATGTCTCATGATTTCAAGGTCACATTACACATCCAAGATGTGTGATTTAACTACAGACAAAGAATTCAGAATTCGATGTCTTTTGTGGAATCTGTAGTTAATTTGATCTTTTTTTTTAGTGTTAATAACTTAAATACCTTTGGTGTACTTTGGAAAAGTTGAAATATGGCCAGAAGGAAAGAAACTGCCTAAGAAGCAATACTGTATGTTTCAGCATTTTGAAATCAGTTTCTCTGTTTATACCCTAAGTGCCTTACCAGAGGAGGCTGCATCTGTCTCTGTGGAGAAACACAGGCACATCGAGTTTAGTTTTGTACACATCTGTAAGTACATAAATGTTCCTCAGGCAAAATGCTTGTTTCCCTTTAATGCTGGATCATTATGGTAGTTTGAATGTTTGCATATATATGATAATTGAAGCCTAATGCATTCAAACAAGAACTCTTAATAAAATGCTGGTTTTTATAGGTAACATTTGAGGATTGTTTAATTGAAAGAATAAAATGCTGATAAAAGTAAAGTGAAGTAATACAGTGATCAGTATTTTAATGTCTTCTACCTACTTGAATATGAATGAATGAATTATATGAGATGATTAATTATGTTTCTAAATTCATTGTTAATCTACTTTGATGGTAGAAAGACAACAGTGCTATTTACAAACATTTTTTAAATTGATATCACGCACTTAAGAAATACTGTAATTTAGGTGTTATGTTTTTAATGTACCCCTTTGTCCCCTTGTGCATGGGCAGCGTGATACAACCTCTGGCTGCACAATCACTTGTACATTTCTTTCTGCCCCCTCACCACCCCCCCTGCAGTCCTACCTCATTCAGTGAAGAGGATAGATGATATTCACTTCCTAACACATTAATCAATATTTTATCTTAGCCTGGTTGTTCATTTTGAGCCTCAGGCTTTGTTTACTGGAGGCTATTAATTTCTGTGTGGATTTTTCTGTGGTTCTCATTGCTGTAATGTTTGTGTACCTCACAAAAAAAATTCAACACCCTTTAGAGGTCAAGAGATGATCTGGCAAGTGTAAGAATATAGACTCGCAGAACCATGAAATGTTTTGGGTTGGAATAGATTTTCAGAGATCACCTACTCCAACCCCCTGCCATGGACAGCGTCGCCTTCTACTAGATGAGGTTGCTCAAAGTCCCATCCAACCTGATCTTGAATATTTCAAGGGATGGATCTTCCACCTCTCTGGGCAGCCTGTTCCTTTATGACACCCCTGGTATCTCGCCACCCTCATTACTTCAAATCCAATCTAAATCTACTCTCTTTTAGTTTAAAACTATTACCTCTTGTTCTGTTACTACTGTGTCACTACTACTGTTAAAAAGGCACTCTCCACCTTTCTTATAAGCCCCTGTTTAAGTTTGAAAGCCTGCAGTAAGGTCTCCCTGGAGCCTTTTCCGGCTGAACAACCCCAGTTCTCTCAGCCTTTCCTCACAGGAGAGGTGCTCCAGCCCTCTGATCTCTTTCATGGCCCTCCTCTGGAGTCACTCCAACAGGTCCATGTCCTTATGTTGAGAGTCCCAAAGCTGGGTGCAGTACCCAGGTGGGGTCTCCCAAGAGCAGAGCAGAAGAAGAGAATCACCTCCATCAGCCTGTCGGGCAGGTTTGTTTTTATGCAGGCCAAGAGAAAACTGCCTTTCTGGGCTGCAAGTGCACAGTGCTGGCTCTTGTCCAGTTTTTCATCTACCAATATCCCCAAGTCCTTCTCTGCAGGGCTGCTTACAATCCAATTGCAAGATTAAAAGGAAAAAGCCTTGTGTTTTAGTATTTGACCCCTTACTTTGCAGCTTCTGGCTTAAGTTGGCATAGAAAATTGTTTTATTAGCCACTTGGAGAACTGCCAAACTTCTCACAGCATCTGTCTTTTTAAGATGCTGTTTCTGATTGCCTCTGTAGTTGCAGATCCACAGGAGAAGATTTAGTCTTTTACTCCAATTAAATTACAGACAGACGTAAAAGAAGAAAAGGTGGGTAAGGAAAAGAACTTAGGAACAGGAAGGCAAGAGAAATAAAAATCACCACATTCCATGTTCAGGATCTCTAGCCTAGTTCAACTAATTTATCCCTAGCATGGATCTTTCCCAATCAATGACTAGGGAAAGGGTTCTTTGAAAATCATAGAAGATGTTTGTAAAGTATGGGTGCACAGTAACTCAGATTTAGGTGTGTACAAGAGAACTTATTGGCAAAAATAAAATCTTAAAAGCCTTGATAAAGTTTCTCGTTAATTTTATATTTAAGGAAACTTCTTTTGTCCAGTTTTTGTCCCTAGTCAGAGCACTGCTTCCAGCAGCCAGCTGGTAAAAAGTCGTGAGCACAATGTGTGAATGTGCTTTGGCCTCTGTAAGTCTGGGAGCTACAATTACAGTAGAAAAGATGTGAAGAGGAATTATATGTTGGCATTCCCCTCCCCTATCAGTAGGGTCAGAAACCTCTGATAGGTCGAGTTCTGTGACTTTGTGGTTGTGTTGGTCGCACATCCAGCACGGTAAGCAGTGCACTGTGTGTTTCTGTGGTAGTGGGTGATGATGTATCGACAGCTCTGCAGGGGGAGCTGATGTGACAGCCACTAAAAAAAACCAAACCAGAGCCTTGTCAAGCCAGAGTATACTTATGGGTACTTTGTTTCAATACATATTTTCTTTAATTGAAAATTAAAGATGTTGCTAAATTCTAGATGCCTTAGGGGACTGTTCACATCTATCAGCTCTGATTTTTCAAACTTTATCATGTTTGCATGAGTTCTTGTAGGCAAATTCCTGACATCCAAGTGATCTTCTGTGGAAGGTCCCATTTAATATCTTAAAGATTTCAAGCATTTCAAGTACAAGCAGAGTTTTTTAAATTAATTTTTCTCTTGGAATAACACCCAAGTGATTTCACAGAAATTTTTCCCTTACGCTACTTCTTATACATCTATGTCTCATTGTGTTGATTTACTGTTGTTCTTCAGAATATCTCCTAAGCCTTATGCAGACAGTAAGCAAGATAAGTTTTAGCCTTATTGGCGAAAGCTTGACAAAACTTATTAGCAAATGATAATGGAGTATGATAGGAGTCATTTAGCCATACTGTATAACCCATTTGTCCTCTAATAATAAAACACTGAAAGAAATTCAGTGGTTTGAAGAACCTTGTCTTGAAGCTGCTTGGCTCCAAACTCTTGTAACCTGGAGTTAAAAGAGGTTCCTATCAATGTTTCATTTTTAAATCAGAAGTGTGAACTTTGTGTTCTAGACTTAACTTCTTGTATGCTCTTTGCCATATTTTATTGTATACCATTAAAAATACTGCTAACTACTTAAGGGAATGAAAATAATCAATATTGGAATAAATGAGTAGCCATTGCAAATAGTAAATATCTGATCTGTATCTTCCATGAAAGACCTCTCTGTGTATATTACGTCCTTGGTGACGGATTTAACTCTAGTCAGGATGTTCTTCTCAAGGTAACATTGGATCAAAGCAGGTTTTCTTCCAAAAATTGTTAGAAGTCCTATGTTTGTGGTTGTCAGCACCTGAAGCAAGTTTTAGATACAAGTTTAATCAAAATGTCTTTCACCTTACCTCATGCACAACTAGGAAATATGCAAAAGAGAAGTTGATAGCCTTAAGTGTTCTGAAAAGTAAGAAAAATATTTCTTAGACATGTGAATCAGTTAAACATGTAGGTTTTGAAATAGGCCAGTTTAGCAGTTGTAAATTAAATTTTGTGGTGGTTCTTTGCTTCCAAATACTAGGTTGAACCATTTTCTCTTGTCAGGCAGAGGTGAATGTAATGAGCCTTTGTCCTGTTCAAATTACTACTTCAAAATTTTATTTATGTTTTCAAGAAGTTGTTCTGTTGCCTCCCTTTTTGCCATGCCTTGGTACATAGCGGTTAGTTCTCTGGCCACTCTTAATGTTTTGACATCTTGTTGCCTGTTGTGGTGCAGCTACTGAAAGTGTAGTACTGAGCTACTGCTGTTTGAAGGAGTGAAGAAAATTGCAAAAATCAGTATGGTCTCCACAGCCTTTTCCAAACTAGGTATGGTATGTCTCTTTTGAGGGCTTTGTTGTGCCTGAAAGATAATATGTTGTCATATATAATTAATCGAAAATCTTCATCTCCTGGCTCTTTTGCATTTTAAAGAGTTATGTTGTATTTCTTAGTTTTATACTTCACCAGCAAGAGTGTTTTCTTTTTGGCAGTTCTTAAGAGATTCTTGTCTTTGATTAGAAGTTGTGTGAGTAACAGCATACAGTTTATTTCTTGTCTGATGGAAAGGTTGTTGGTAATCACTTACAACATTGTTATCTTGTATTTGTAACATTTTATTATTCCTATGAGAATACCTAATTATTATGGAAAGGCTTATCGTGAGATAAAAACATTTTCAAATTTGTGTTGCTGAAAATACTTTCAGTGTTATCACAACACTTCAAGTTGTGTGTATTCTACAAGTACATCTGACAGAGAACTAACCCTTAGCTTCTTTAAAACAAATTCTCCAGCTGTAAACTTCCCTGGAGTTTGCATGGAGACTTCAGTGTAACTTAAAAAGAACGAAATACCTCTTTCAGTATTCTTAGTATGCTTTCTGTTGCTTTAAAAAATTACTTGGTATTGTGAGAAAAAACAAAGGAGTAAATTATTTACCTTAGGCTTTGCTCCTTTTGAAACCAGCCTCTGAAACATGGTTAGACAAACTCATGGAAAGAAAATTCATCCACAGCCATTCAAAGGTGCCAGAAGTATTTGAGGCACTTGTCTGGCAGAGCTGTTGAATGCTGAGTTTTCAGGGAAGGCATTATTATCCACAACCCACATTTGCCTTGTTTTTCTACACACCAAGGTAGCCCAAGCTGTGTCTCCAATTATTAAGTCTCCAATAAGAGCACTAATTCTTATATTATCATCATAGTTATTGTAAAAATTTGATTTAAATTAAATTGAATTTAAATATGTAAAACTATTTAAGAGGGACTTTCTTTACATAAAATGCATGGGAAGACAATTTGACAAAATAATCTTCTGGTATGTCTTTTGTCTTTAGTACATTTTAGACAATGCTATGTTATAAACTAAAATGAAAATAGGAGATTATTGTATTAGCAGTCAGCTTTGTATCAATATTGAAGTCCATTTCTGGTGGAATTGACATTACTGAATAGTTTTTTAAAAAAAAAATCTTGGTGGGAAGTGAATTGACTCAGTGGGCAATAAAGTGGGAACAGTTTAATATTTAGAAATGCTTTGGAATTAAAGCTTAGAAGGTATTCCAAATGTTCTGTTTTATTTGTTTTATGTAGTTGTTGTATTTCTGTCACTTGAGTAGCCTGCTGAAGGCTGAAACAAAATTGGAGCTAGTGGTTTTTTTGAATGCTTTTGATTCAGTATAATATTAATCAAAATGACTTGGGAACTCTTTAGATGTCACCAATACAAAAAGCAGATTCTAGTTGCCAGTGTTGTGAATGGTTGGTCAGTGCCTTTTTTTACACCTTAAAGCAGATAAGTAATTGAAATTATTATATAAAAGTTGGTCCTTCTGTGAATCCATTGTTAAAATGTTAGCCAAACTTCAGAGTGATCTGTGTACATTGTAACTAATGGAGAAAGAAAGTTGCAAAAGAACCTTCACATTGATCTATACTGTCTCTTTTATTTTAAAATTTTGATTTTTATTTTGGATGCATGAATGTTTAAGCATTTATAAGCATGTGACTGTACTCTGCAATTCTGTCTGCTCTACACAGTGTAATTTTGTTACGTTACTTCGTTCTGTAGTTTGCTTTTTGAGCAACTTTCTTGTAATCATATATGTGTTTCATTGTATCACAGAATGATCTCGGGCTCTGAGCAACCCCTTCCAGGGAAAGGTGGCCCTGCCCATGGCAGCGGTGGGGTGGATTAGCTGATCCTCAAGGATCCCTTCCAACCCAAAGCATTCACTGATTCTGTGGTCTAGGTTGGGAGGGTTGTCTTTAGATCATTGACCCAAGAGGTCCCAGTTAGGAATCTTCTTGTTACAAGTTTAGATTTTATTGTATTTCTTGAGAGTAACCAGTTCCTTTGGGTTGTTCTGGTGTCCATGTCTACCTCTGAACCTTTTTGGTGTGCAGTGAATGATTTTAATAACATTTACTTATGTACAAAGATGAATTCCATGGGGATTTTTCATGTCTAGTCATGTATGATACTTATGCTTATTTGTGTGAATGTACTGGCCTCTGTGCTTCTGTGTGCAGTTTAGTATTGTATCCTGGAAAATGGTAAAAAATGGTAAGAAAGTTGTAAGAATTGCCTTCTAAGATATAGTAAACCAAAACAACCCCCCAAATGAACCCAAACCTCCGCTCTACCTTATTGATAAAAAATTAAAACATGTTTAACCCCCCAGACTAATAAAGTATTTTTTCGTGTGAATTACAGCACTGCTTTCTTAAGCCAGAGTGGTAAAAAAAGTACATTTTAGAATACCAAAGATTTGTTCGAATCATAGTAAGAATTCCTTATGCATAGCAGAACTGTAAAGCTTATTCTTTGTGATAAAATGGTTTAATATCTGCTCTGAATCTGCCATGTGTAGCTTCTGAAAAAAAATTATATGCCATTTAAATATTTTTAGTTGGAAGATTATTGAAATGTGGCAGGCTTTTATTTGAAGGATATTATAAATTAATGTTATGTATAAGCATATGGAGACTAAGATTAATCAAAGCCCTTCATACCTACAGCAAGTTATTATAGTAGTCAACGTATCTCAAACTGTTGTCTAATTAATACTTTAGTTCTACAAGGTGTTAATTCAGATCCTGGAAATGTTAAGGATGCTGTTAGAGGAGTTTTTGGGAAGATCTCATTGAGTGGCCTGTTCTGTAATAAAATATCCATCACAGGAGAAGCTTTTCTGGTTTTATCCTGCGGTGTTGTCATATATTGGTATGCTAGATCAAATAAAATTTAGCATAATTTCAAGGCACTGGTAAATGTGGAAGGCAAAAGCTAATGCTTTGCTGCTTTGTCCAAACCACTGAGTCATGCAGCTGCAGGGAAATGGCCCACTTCATGGCAAAATGGAGGGTTTGGTAGTGACTGGGGTGCAGGACCAATACAGCTGTTTCTGGAAATGTGGTCTTGCAAAAGAAAGGTTGTTTCTTTGTTTCTAAAATGTCTAAAATTCAGAAAACTGATAAGGGGGTTATTATAGGGCTGGGTACATGGTAAAAGATGTCTCCCTATTTTATCTCAAAATAGTGGTTGTTCTGTGGTTAAGCACATTGTGTCTTTATTGTCTTCAAGGAGATCTTGTAGGCATTCACGTGGATAGTAGTCCTGGGAGCTGCTTTAAAATGGGTATGAAACTATGGCAGAGATCTGCCAGCCAGGATAAACTGGCACTTCCTCTAAAAAAGTCACTTCTCTCTTGTCTCAGTTACTGTGCCAATGCTTGTTTCTCCTTCCCCAGCCTTCCTCAACCCCAAAGCTCATGTGGCTGTAAATTGAATTGTTTTGGAAATCTGTCTCAATTGAAATTAGCTATATTTACATTTGTGCAGCTGCATATAAGGGAAGGAAGACAGCTTGAGGATAACAACTGGGGCTAGGAGGGCTGGGACTGTTGATTCTTCTGCCAGGTTGGTTAGTGCTGTGGGTTACAATCAATCAGTTGAGCTTAGCAGCTGTAGAAATATCCCATACAGCTGCAGCTTTAAATCATGTTCAGATAGTATTTGATGTGAAATTTTGCCTCTCTCATGGTTTACCATTTGCCATCACAATCTGCAGTTAGGATTCACCAGGTTTCACAGGTGATGTTTTCCAGCAGGGAAGAAGTATGCGTATGGGAACACCAGGCATACAGTCCTAAGCAGTCAAAAAGCATTACAAGAATTGCCCATCCTTGAAAAATTTTGACTAATCTTTTCCTTCACCAGGAAGAAACAGACTCAAAATACCAATGAAGAAAAAAGCTCACACTCTCTTAACCCAGAGAATATAAAGGCTGTGTTGCCTTTGGAGCATTAAGTTTAATAGCTGGCAGTATAAATCAGCTTTGGAACCAGAAAAATGTCTACTTTGTTTTACACTCAACGATTTTTTGCTATTTCTTCTTTGTTGTTCTGTAGGATTTTTTCCTTACCTTTTTTCCATCTCCTCTTTTTTCTTCCTGGTTGTGATTTGCAGAACCTCCTCCCTGGTCTTCTGTGCTCCTGTTTTGCTATTCTCACTAGTTTTTTTCGCTTGTTGTTCTGTGTCATGTTCCTACCTCACTCTTGTTTCCTGTTTTAGTTCAGTTGCTTCCTTGCTCCTTCTGTTTCCATGTATCTCCCACCCACCCAAGCATCAATCCCACCAGCCAGTCATGGGATTTGAAAATCCTACCAGACTGAAGGCTGGTAGTTGGTATTTGAAATAGAAAGCCGTGCTGTCTAGAGGCAATGCCTGAGTGAGACACCAAAAAAATCCCAGTCTGGTTCTCATAGCTGTCAGAAAAGGGATGATCCTGTGGACTTTTGGACTCTCCTGGCTAATAAAATGGTCTGATGAAATATATGCTTGTAAATGATATATCTCTTGTAAGCAAGAGTTGCTTTTTATTTTTGTTGGCTCTCCATATAGTGTTGGCGCATATTCTTGAGATTTTAATCCCCTTTATGCTCCTGCCTGGGCTGGAATACATTTTTTCTTCTCCGTCAGCTTTTCTCGACACCTTGAGATTTTCTGTGGGTTTCATTTCTGCCAGCAGAGTTCTGAAGATGGGAGATGCTTCTCAGCTGTATTACACAGATGTTGATGTTATTACTGTATACATTCTTTATATTTCAAGATTGCTGCCTCAGAGGAAAGGAAAATAATCCCAGGACATGTATGAAGCAGTTGGGTGTGCCAGGTGTGGCGCTGGGTTGGCCTCAGGGGGAATACAAGTGCCCCAGTGGGGGCAGGTCAAGTAAGTGGCCAATCTTTTGGGTGGGCCCATAGGCTGGCCAGAAGGGAAGGGGGCTCTGGGTGAGAGTGTCTGGGAGGGCTGCATCCCAGAACTGCTGGTGATCTGCAGGAGGGTTTCAAGGGCAGCTGGAGAGGTTGTGTGTGGAGCGTTTCTGGGTGGCCATAGCCCTCAGGCATTCAGGGAGGTCTCAAGGTTGACAAGATGGGGAAGCAGGAGTTGAGAGGTCTCTGCGGCAATAGTGTGGTTCCAGGGCAGCCACAGCCGTGATGCTGCCTGCGGGTGGGGTCACCTTGTCCACGGCCAGCTGGGATGCAGGGGTGCCTCCCTATGGGCAGCTAGCACAGGGCCTTGGCAACCTCTGGAAGAGCTTGGCAGCTAGGGAAGCATATGAAATAGTGTGTCTGGGGAGTAGGAATCTTAATGGTTAGGGATTTTTTTTAACCACATGAATGGTCAAAACACTGGACTGGGGTGTCTCATTCAGTGTTGGAATCTCTGTGCTTGGAAATGTTAATGAGTGGACACTGCCCAGTGCCATCTGATCAGACTGGCTTTGGGCAGGTGTTTGGGTATAGGAGACCGCCAGAGTCCTGTCCAACCAAAATTGTTTTCTGATTTGGTGATGTAAAAACAGACTTGCTGGATAGCTTAGAGTTTTAGTGGTCTTTTTCTAATTGGAAGCCTTCTCATATCTCATATGCAGCTTGGTTTATGGATGTTTGCAAATTGTCATTGTTGGCAAGATGCACACTAGCATGGAGACGAGCATACAGAAAAATTAAGATTTGCCATGCTGGGTGAAGTTCTTTGGTCTGTCTAGATGTCTTCACTACCAAACCTTTAAAAGAAAGAAAACCCAAACCACCAAGCAGCAAAGCCAGGAAAACAAAACAAAACAAACCCCAAAGGATTCTGTAGGGTCACTGTGCAATAATATTATGCTCTCTCTCTCTTTTCCTCAACTCTTTTGCCAGAAGCAATTGGGCATCTAGATTTCATTAATGGTCACAAGTCCATTAATATCAATCCCTTCTGGGTTTTGGTATAGACTAACTCATTGCTGAAGACTTATACAGAATGTAATGTTTTTTACTGTTTGTAACTTGTTTTGTTGACTTTTTATTGGCTTATTTTACTAACTGCCCTCTTCAGCGTGGAGAATAGATGAGTATCTAACTATCCACAGACATGCCACAGAGACTTACAATTTTTTAATAACATAAAAGCAAACAACAATCTATTATTTATCCTTTATGGAAACCATTCTAATTTCTTTAAGTCTCTCTTAGGTCTTCTGTGTGACATTTAAGTTCACTCTGATGCCAGGATTTTAGAGCTTTGCAGTATGTAGTATTATAAAGGAGGCCAAACTGATGAATTACATAAGGATATATATACTTCCCCTGTTTTTCTCCAGTCCTTTATTTTTGTTTGCCTAGATCAAGTTTGTTTTAAACAGCAATTCCAATTTCAGTTCCATTGAGCCATTCGTATGGCAACTGGAGATCCTTTCCTTATTTGATAACTGTGAATTTATCATGTTTAATAGGCTATAAAAAGCTTAAATTTTACTCCGAGAAGCCTTCAGTACTGTCACAAATAATTAAGGAATAGGAATATCATCCCCATTTGAATGTCATTTGTCTTGATAGTTGCTTTCTGGAGATAGTTAAGATTAATATGGGTTCTGATATAGTATGCATATAGTTCTATTTTCATAATTCATTTCTGGACAGTGATTCTCCTAAATACATTACCATGTGTTTATTGTTGGCTTTCATTTTATGCACTGTATATAACATAAGCAATCAAAACGCAGGAAAGAAGAAGTATGAAATTCATAGCAAAAAAGAGATCCACATAGAATTCTTTGATAATGAAAGTTTTATGTCATAAAGCATGACAATCCTGAAGTAGTTTGAGTTTTAATTCAGAATAGTTACTACTTGGAATCTAGACTCACTCCTCTTCCTTTTCAGATATGCTAATCACTGTAGCGGGTGGTAGGGAGGATCGAAAGTGGCAGGAACAAGTTTGTGAATCTATATGTGGTAATAAGAAAGCACAGACTTCTTTTATCATAGTAACTCTGGATTTTTTATTCAGCAGTCTTGAACATTCATTTCTTGGGTTTTGTTTTGGGATTTTGCTTGTCTTAAGTAGGACTTCGAGTACCAAAAATAGAATATTTATTTCAAAAAAAGAGCAAAAATAATAAATCCAACCAGATATGGGCCATGATGTAAGATAATGCTAGTGGCTTATTCTAGATATTGGGTTCCACTTTTTTCCTCCTCTTACTTCTCCTAAGATGTTTGGAAATGTTCTTCATCCTGATCCAGATTCTGTAAGAGTAAGGCAAAGTATTTGTCAGGTATTGTTTAAAAAGAATTTGCAACTAGGTGACAAAAATGAGCAAGCAAGGGACATAATATTGCCACTTAGTTGATCAAAAGTCTTCTAACTGATGCAAATAAAATGACATTTAGATGTTTTTTATGATGTTGGAAAATACCTGCACATGGTTTGGTTTTCCTAGCCGTTAGTTTGTATGTTAAATGCATTACCTAATATTTGGAGTTATTCTACTATTCTGAAAGTATAATTTATTTAATTGGATGCCCATTAGGTCCTATATGTGTACCTGAAAGTGCTTTTCAATAAATTAGGCTTTAATTGTATTTCTGAGATAGCAGTCAAAGTAACAGATCTTGTCTTTACATCCATATTGCAACCTAATATGGATTTATTAAATTGAGAAGCTGCTGTAAAATTACTTTGTCTTATTAATTGTGCTGTTCACTTGGATGTGAAATATAGGCAGTGCTCATCAGAGCTAAATGGTGGTGTGAACCTAAATAGAAATATGTTAAGATATAAAACTGTGCATATGCTTTTTATTAATGAAGTTAACCAAGCCCTCATTTGTTTACTCTTGTAGAAAAAGATAACAAATGGAGAAGTG
>VZTJ01000748.1:1213612-1231704 GCA_013397795.1 Orthonyx spaldingii
CCTCTCAGGACTCACTGTCCCAAGAGGTATCATCCACCCAATCCACCTGATCGTTGATCTCCACTGAAAAGGCAGGTTGAGCCACAGCTTCAAACGCCATGGGCGACCCAGCCGGTGGCTCCGGCTGGGTGACCGCCACAATTTTCCTAGCCGTTAGTTTGTATGTTAAATGCATTACCTAATATTTGGAGTTATTCTACTATTCTGAAAGTATAATTTATTTAATTGGATGCCCATTAGGTCCTATATGTGTACCTGAAAGTGCTTTTCAATAAATTAGGCTTTAATTGTATTTCTGAGATAGCAGTCAAAGTAACAGATCTTGTCTTTACATCCATATTGCAACCTAATATGGATTTATTAAATTGAGAAGCTGCTGTAAAATTACTTTGTCTTATTAATTGTGCTGTTCACTTGGATGTGAAATATAGGCAGTGCTCATCAGAGCTAAATGGTGGTGTGAACCTAAATAGAAATATGTTAAGATATAAAACTGTGCATATGCTTTTTATTAATGAAGTTAACCAAGCCCTCATTTGTTTACTCTTGTAGAAAAAGATAACAAATGGAGAAGTGCCTTTCTATCCATCTTATTAGGGTATGTCATGTATCACTCCTCCCATATAAACTTGTCTTCTCTTTTTTTTTCTCTTATTAAGCTGCATATGTTTTTGAAAAGAAAGTTAGACTTCTGTTTTCCTCATGCTTGGGAAACCTTTTGCCTTTAAAAATCTATTTTCTTGTATAATATCTTTAATAACACCCGCTAGTAGTGCACTAAGATGTCTGCAGTTTTTTTCCTGTATTTGTTGGTGAAATTGCCTTTACCTATATATTTAAAAAGAAGGAAAAAAGGAAGCTATTGTGCAGTGGTAATTGTGGCCAGAGAAGAGCAAGATGAGAATATGTGAGAGGAACAACTCTGCAGACACCTAGGCCAGTGCAGAGCAGAAGGAGAGGAGATCCTGGAGCTGAGATTCCCCTGCAGTCCATGGTGCAGACCATGGTGAGGCAGCTGTGTGCCTGCAGCCCATGGAGGTCCCTGGGAATGCAGAGATCCACCTGCAGCCCATGGAGGAGTCCACATTGGAGTAGGTGGGTGCCTGAGAGAAGGCTGTGACCCCATGGGAGGCCTGTGCTGGAACAGGGTCCTGGCAGGGGCCTGCAGACCCATGGAGAGAGGAGCCCACGCTGGAGCAGGTTTGCTGGTGGAACTTGTGGCTCTGTGGGGGACCCACAGTGGAGCGGGCTGGTGGAACAGCCCGCACCCCGTGGAAAAGTGACCCGTGCTGCAGCAGTTTAGGGAATACTGTTGCCATGGGGTAGACTCGCGTTGGAGAAGTTAATGAAGCACTGTCTGCTGTGGCAGCGACCCCATGCTGGAGCAGGGGAGCAACTTCTGTCCCTGAGCAGCAGCAGAAACAGCATATGATGAAATGACCATGACCCACATGCCCCATCTCCCTGTACCACTGAGTGGAAGGAAGTAGAGCTGGAAAGGAAGCAGGGATGGGGGAAAAGTGTTTTTTAAGGTTTATTTTACTTCCCATTATCCTGCTCTGATTTTGTTAGCAATAAATTCAGTTAACATCCAAAACACATCTCTGTTTTGCCCATGATGGTAATCGGTGAGTGACCTTTCCCCATCCTTATCTCCACCCATAAACCCTTCTCTGTATTTGTCTCCCCTGTCCAGCTGTGTAAGGGAGTGAGAGAGTGGCTTTGGTGGGTGCCTGGCATCTGGCCAGCATCAAACCACTACAGCCAGTAATTCCTTTGACGGCTTTAAGTGTTGCTGAATCAGTATTGGTACACTTAAAGTTATTCATATAGATTTACTGTGTTGGTAGCTTTTCAAAGAATAACTATGCTATTTAAACCTAGCCTATTAAGGGGTCTTCTTTCATATCCTCAGTAGTGAGGGTAGTCCCTCATTTTCGCCATTGTGATTTTGTAAGTACTTTTCTGCATTTATACCAGTATCTACTTAATTTGTCACTGTTGAGTAGAAAAACTGTCTAGTTTAAGTAAAGTGGCCTTTATAACAGCTTGTGTATAAATATTTTGATGGTTAATGGTTTTCAAGGAAATGAGAATGTTTTGAATTCACTGCTAGGAATGAGCTAATAGCTCCCTACTCTTGGGAAGTTAATACTTTATTGATATTTTGTAAAGTTTTTAGAAGTGGTTTTATTGAACAATACTAAACAATGTAGGTTTTTGTCATTTAGTTGCAAAGCCTTAATGCCTTCCAAATATTAACTATTTGAATATTCATTAATAATCATCAAACCCTCATCTTTGTATCAACTGATCTAGTGAAGTGTTCCCTGGTTTTTGTTCCTTGACTACCCTATGGAGTAAAATAGCTGTATTCACTTTAACAACTCCATGTACTTTATGTTCTATTTACTTTCAAGAGCAGCATTAAGATGCTTATAAATGCAGCTGTAAGACTTCTGCTTGTCTTGTTTTTTCAGTTTGGCCTAAGAATCCTGGAAAACAATAAAAAATGCTGGAGTGGTTTTTAAAATGTGTTCATGCTCATAATACCTGTATGAAAATTGTCCTTGCCTCCTCTACAAGCACAAGAGTTTCTAGAAGGAGATATAACCACAGTAGTCAGTCTTAGGCAGCGCCTGTGGCTATTTGCAAATGCCTTCTGGTTTTCTCTATGAAGTGAATATAAAAAGAGCTGTTGTGTATTAAGTTTTTCATACTGCTGCCTCTGCTTTGCCATCTCAAACCTGAGAGGCACAGGTGTAAGGTGGTACACCAGATTCTGGTGCTACATGACACAGGATTGTCATCTTGTTTGCCTGAACTTTGTCAGGGTTTTGTTGTATTTGTAACGTACAGCTGTCTGTAGGGACCATAGTCAAGGGAAGGGTACAATCCAGAGTTAAGGAAGCAAAATAACAAGACTGTATGATTGTGGATGTTTAAAGCTTGCTGCATAGTCAAATAAACACTCAAAACCTAAGAAACCACCTAATTTTCTGCCCTCTGTTGTAACCTGGCTGAGGGAATGAGACAGATGGCTTTCCACGGCATACTTTGAAGGAGTCAGTTTAAATCCTAAAAGTGTGGGGCAACGTAGAGGTCGTGTCAACATCTGACAATACTGCTGTGGATCATTCTTGTTGTGGGTGCTACTATTAACCACAAGATGGTGCAGTAAAATGAATTGCAACTTTTACATATTCTTGCTTCCAAGTCAGTAATGCAGGAATATTTAGCTATGTGTGGTGGCAGAAAAAAAAAATTCAAAAGCAAGTTTAGTCTAGAGGGAGTAATATCCTATTTTTAAAAATTTTCTGAGTGGTGCTTAGTGCAGAGATGCTTCTTTCATTGCAAAGTGATTAAACAGAATAGCAAAATTGCTAAATTAAATAGTGGATTGTTTAGGCATTGAATATTTTTGCTATTTAACTCTGTCCCTCTTGTATATCCAATGTGTATACAGGAATATATGAAATTAAAATTAAAAAGATTTGTCCATGATTAAGGTATGATTGTGATACAGAAACTTTTTTCCTACATTTTTATGGCCTTGGTAATTTTTATTTTTGTAGTGAAAAAACCAGTTATTTACTATGTATTTCCCTTATGATTTGCACTTTATTACAAGTGGATATGTGCAAACCTGAAATCAAAAGAGCTGATTCTGGGTCCAATTGAGATTCAGGAGTACCCTATAGCAGTACTGCCTGAGGACAAATGCATGGTAGTGCATGATTCCAGTGGTAGTCTTCAGTGATTTTACCACTAGAGTAATGTTAGGAGGTATCCCTAGTAATCCTTTTCTTTTTTTCCTTGAGCAGAAGATGTGTTCTCTTTCACTCTGAAAATGTGTTATCCAGGTTTTGACCAAAGAAAAGTATCAGACCCCTCAACGCTATTGATGTCTTAGGCACTGTTTTAACTCCTTTACAGATAGCCACAGAAGGCTGCATGAATTTTCTTTACTGGGCTCTGTGTCTTCTCTTGGGCTTTCTCAGTGAAGACAGAGCAGTTCAGAGATAGATGTCAGCACCTGTATTTTTGATAGTTCCCAAGAGAGATTCTAACTAACTTGGGTGAATCAGTTTGGGGGAAAATACTCTTCATCTGAAGTTTTAGCCAACTGGTGGCTGCAAAACTCATGGCAACTATGCCAGTAAAATATCCTTGGCACTGAGCAGAGATTAAGCACTCTTGCTTCTCTCCTGCCACACTACAACTCCAGCACTGCAGACTGGCACTGTCTCTGTATCAGAGCCAGGCAAAGATGTGTATATCAGTTGACTATGAAACCTGATTCTGGTGGGAGAAGTGAAGATGTTTATCCTGAGAACAATCAGAGATTTCTTCTTGTAAGAGCGGTTGGTAGAGTTGGTGCAGTCTCCAGATCAGCTCCTGCATTACATGCTTGCCTCAAGCTGTGTTTGCACACTCAAGGTAGTTTGCTGACCAGCTGAGTGCTGGTGATAATCCTTTGAATCTCTGCATCAGCAGTGGAGTCTTACCACTGGCAGAAACTGGCTGTTCCTTCTTGCAGGAAGCAACCCTACAACCATGGTCAGTCCCTCTAAAAAAAGCTCCAAGAAATACCTTTGATGCCTAGAAAACTTCAGCTATCTCAAAGTACTTTTTATTTTTTTTCACACAGATGTTGACACATAGAGTCACCTTTGTAAATGAGACTCTTGGAAATCCTTTTATCTATCATTATAATATTAACACTACAGGTGACTTTATAATGTAACACCTGCAAAGCTGTTGAACAAACCTTCATCTGTTGTTTTTCTTTGTAGTTCCCTACCTCATAGAAAGAGTGAGCATGAACAGATCTGTGAAGAGTGGATATGAGTCCACAGAGCACTTTGTCATTTGCTAGGACTGCTTATGTTCTTGTGAGAGTTAACCTCTTTGGCTCTAGTACTAGTGCTTAATGATCTTAAAGCATTAAGACTTATTTGACTGCCTTACATGATCTGGAACATTGGAACAACTCTTGTGAGGTAAGAGAAATTATTAACTCCTTGTATTCCTCATCAGCAAGATTCCAGCAAGATCTTATGGTGATGTTAGATACCTTTCTGGCAAAATTTGAAGAATATTAAAGCTTCCCTTTTTTTTTTTTTTAAAATAATACTTAAAAGTGATGTTTTCTTGGTATTCTCATTTTGTGTATATAAATATTTTTTTTTAATTTAAGATCAGTAATGCTACTAATTGTATGGCTGCATCAAGGAAATAGGTGTGTAATTTGCCCTGTTTGTTATAATGATGCCTAAATATTCTATTCTGTTTTGACCAGAGAAGGGTATTCTACTGTTGTAGTCAACTGAAGTTACTTTTCTTTTTTTACCTTTTTTCCTGGCTGTTTTCTTTACAGTAGAGAAGTATGTATTTTTCTATGGTGTGCAGTTTTTTATTATTTTTTGTGTTTGTATTGAAGTATCTGAGTTTGACAGAAACATGGCTGCCTGAAGTAATTTTCTTTTGTCATGCCCATGGTACATCCATTTCTAGATTGTCTTAGTTGATGTGTCAGCCTGAAGGTGTTACAACCATGGCGACTGATCCCCCCTGCCTCATGGTCTACAACATGAAAGTAGACTGATCTAATGTCAAGGTTATTTCTTTGGGGTAAACACCTGTGGAGACTATCCTGATTTTTGACAGGTAGATATCAAGACCAGAATGTTTTTCTGCAGAGGGAACCTTTCTGTGGATCTGAAGAAAATATGAGAAACCACTGCTTTCAGCTGTTTTGCTAGAGGAAACCCCTGAGGAGATGGGTAATTGGATATAAGAAACCTCAGAATGCCTTTTCAGCCTTACATGCTTGTTTTTAGGAGGCCAGACTTGGTAAAAGAAGGGAAGAAAATTTCCAAAGGGCCGAGGGTTTGCGTAGCTGTGGAGCTGTGGTTCTTCAAGCTCCTTTGAAACCTGCTGCAGATAGGAAGCACTTTGGCCCCCTCAGTCTCTATGCTTCTGAAAGTGTTTCCAAGAAGATGTGTTTGAGAGTGGGAAGGAACCTTTGAGTTCAACCACTGCTTGCTGCACAGCAGGCCAGCAGCTCCCTGTGGGTTTCAGAAGTGGCTATGTAGCCCTGCCTGTCTGAGGAGGAAGCTGTTATCTCAGGAGTTAGCTCCAGCCTGTGCTGGAGTGCCACAAACTCATACAAAGTTGCATGGCATCCCACTGGTGCTCATGGTTACCTGCATGGCTACATCATACCTGCTTGTCCTAGCCAGGTTACAAAGCTGCTCCCTTACTGCAACACAGCTGGGTTTTACTCAGGAAGTGTAGCTGCAAGTCTGTACGAATTGGTAAGCACAATAAATTGGTTTAGAGCTACAGAGGACTCAGTAGAAAAATTGGGAAAATGTAAGACTGCTTTGACTTCAGAGCAGATGATTAGTGTTTATTTTATCCGTTACAATTGCTAAATGGAAACTAACTTGTGTTTGCCACTATGAGCCACGTATCAAAGACTTGCACAGAATAAGAAAGTAATGCATAAACATATGATGTCTTTTAGCTTTAACAAGACATCCTGTAATTAGATTTATGTAAATGTATGATGTCTTTTAGCCTTAACAGGACATTTGGTAATTAGGTTTATGTAAATGTATGATGTCTTTTAGCCTTAACAGGACACTTGGTAATTAGATTTATGTAAAAGAGAAGAAACACTGGTTTTGTCTTTTGGTGTTTGAGCAAGGTTTCTAAACAACTGTACTGCCACTATACTAATTAATCATTTCCATGCTGGAAAGGGATCATCAAGGAATGACCTATAGCTTTGAAACTTCCTGGAACTATTACTTGTGTATGTTGCTGAATAATTAAAACTTAAAATCAGCATTTTCTTTCAATTGCTGAGTTGTGTGGCTTTGATCAAACTTTGTGAATGCAGACTGACTTGCAAAGTTAATAATGTACTACTGCTGCTTTATTGCAACATCTGTACTTGTCTGACTATAACTAGAGAGATGCCAACACATTAACTCAATACACTTTCTACCTGAAATATCAACTTAATTAGGATCATTTATCAAAATGACACTTGTTTCATAAGGCCAAATCAAATTGATTACTGTTGTTTCTGCTGCGCTTGTGCCAGCGTTAAGAGCAATACTTTCAGAAACAAAGGTGTACAAATATATACCTTGCATTGCATGAAAAGGTACCACTAGAGGATGAACATTTTAAGAGTATTAAAATCTATAAAAGAAAATACAAAAATCAAACCAATGCAGTTGCTTAGTCTTTTTGATCATCTTATCTGAATAGTTTGCCCTCATACAATGGGGAATAGCAAGGAAAAGTTGTCTCAATTTTATAGATGGGGATTTGAGAATCAGAGGCACTGAGGCTCAGACTTCAAAATGTGTTTACTCACCTTAAAGGCTTTTGATGAGACCAGGAGTTAAGTATATATTTATCTTCCAAGTTTCTGGATTAAAGTGACCTGAAGTCAAACGAAGTATTTCATGTTTTGGGAGAGTGCTACTCAAAACCCGAAACCATTTACAATTCAAAGAGCTAAAATACTTAATTTATTTTACAACAGGGTATTTACTAGTGTTTTAATGAAGGCTGTACTTAGCAGGCATGTTTCTTAAAATGGAATTCTGTTTGGATCAACTTCTAAATGTTCTAATGTCGTGTGTTCTCTGCTCAAAACCTCAAAAATGAACGGTATCATCAGACACCATCTGTGACCTGACTTACATATCATTTGGCTTGTATGTTTAAGGTTATAAAATATGACTGACCTTACCAGCCCTCCAGTTCCCTTGGTAACTCAGAATTCGAACTTTAAAAAGTGGATAGGATCAGCTGGGGGAATCTGAGTGTTTAAGTAAATCTAATAAAAACTAGGCTAACAGAGAAAGCAGAACATTGCCATTCTGAGGAAGGTAATGTTTTCTCTTTAAAAATAAGAAGTTCTGAGGTGGGATTGAGTCACCTGACTTCTGCATATCAAGTTCTGGTTAAGGTATGGAAAGAAACATTATGTACCATCCACATGACCTCTAGCGAGCTCCTGAAATGGGATATTCACGAGTTAGACAGGGGAAGAATGGCTCAGAGAAGAGGAATGCAAGTTGGGTTCAAAATTTGTTTTCAAACTATACCCAGAACAGTTTTTAGTATTCCACTTTTGCAGGGAATTACTGTGTAGTCCTGAGGCTCATCTGTCTCAAGACATGAGTTGTTAGTTTGTTAATTATATGGATGTTTGTGACAGAGGTGAGGGCATCTGCTGGAATGTTGAAGGGGTGGTTTCAGAATTTCAAGAGAGCTTGATAGTTTGAAGAAGTGGTCCTGTGCATCCCCAACTTCCTTGCCTGCATGGCAGTACGAAAAGCAGAAAAGGCCTTGGCTCTGTGTAAGCCTTGCTCAGCAATAACAAAAACATCTCTGTGTTATCAACCCTGTGTTCAGCACAAATCCAAAACATAGCCCCATACCAGCCACGGTGAGGAAAATTAGCTCTACCCCAGCTGCAACCAGCACAAGCTACTGCTGATCACTATTCAATGATGTCAAGCTCTTTTGATGAAAGTCAGGTTATGTTGGTCTGTATAAAAAGGATCATCTGCAGGCATGTGGCACGTGTAGTTAATTTTTTGCTCTCTTCAGCCTTGGTAAACCCTCTGAATTATTCTGCCCCATTTTGGGAACTGCAAGAGAGAACCAGGTAAACACAATACAGAAGAAAGAAATAAGGATACTCAGGGTCTGGAGTATGTGATTTCCAAAGGAGAAACAAAGAGATGAGATAATTTATCCTAACCTATAGTAATTAGTCTATTTATATAAATCTTAATACCTACTTTTATACTCTTTTTTTTTTTTTTTCTCTAAGCCATTTTTTAATGCTTAACTGGTGAATATCTAATTTCAAGAGCTTACAGAGCTAATGTGGATGACATTGGCAAGGAAAAGTTATGAGTCTCAAGTCCCACCTCTGAAATCGACTCCTTCACTTCACTGAACTCATCTTTAAGAGGAAACATTATTCAGAAAAATGTGTAAAGTAGTGACTTCCAGAGGACAAGTGAAGAGTAGAGATAGTTTACTCCAGCCTGTAAAAATAGAACTGAGAACTGATGTGTTAATATTGCAGTGGAGAGAGGGAAAAAACTCCAATTGTCTTTAATAGACCTGGCAAGAAGTAAAACCAGGAAATAGCAGTAAAACTATTTTTCTCTTAAGGGTTGGCAGACCCTTAATAGCAATAGAAGTCAGCCCCTGGGTTGTTTTGCCCAAAAGTTTGTTTCCAGTGTCTGGGGGCTTCAGGAACGAAATAGAAAAATGCATTTATTATGATCAATAGATCTAAATGTCTGATATTTGAATTTTATTTGACCTTCATGACCTAGGCTACTGCTTTTTGGGGTGTATGCACAGTCACTTTGGAACAACTGCTAAACCATGTGTAAATAAAATTGTACTCACTAAAAGCAAGAGAAGCAAGCAATCTTATTTTTGAGACATCTTAAAGTTTTCAATTAGTTGTGAAGATTAATTTCTTTTATTTCAGTGGAAACTCAAGTATAGAGATTGAGCATATTAGATTTACATGCTGGTTTTCTACTTTCGTGTTATTACACATAAAGAAACTTCTCAGTAGAGCAAACAGTTTTCTCTTGAAATAATGAAAAAAGCAAGCACCAAACACCCTTGCGTTCAGTCTTTGTTTTATGTTGGTGACATTGCAATATGCCATAATTATTTTTCATACTAAAAGAAAAGAAAGTTGTTGCTACATTGGTTTTGCAACTGAAATTGAAAATACGCTTTGTTCTGGCCTATTTATTTTTAATTCTTTCTCTTCAGTTCTTTTTGCCTCTAGCAAAATACCACTTCACTCTAGCAAACTATTAAAAGAAGCAATATCCATGCTGCTTGTTTGGCCCATTCCATCAATGCACGAATCTGCAACAAAACCATCAAAAGAGACTTTTCTATTGCACTCACATCACTTCTGAATTGCTCTGTTGATAATTTTTCTGCACTGATGTCTTGTTTACCAACTGTTTTTGCCTTATTATGGAGAGACTTAGCCCTTTGTTGTGCTCTTTTCACATTTAGTGGCTGAAGTGTCCCTTATATCAATTACTGGAGCATATCCAAAGAAGGGCAACAAAGCTGGAGAAGGATCTAGAGCAGAAGTCCTATGAGGGACAGCTGAGGGAGCTGGAATTGTTTGGCCTGGAGAAAAGGAGGCTCAGAGGAGACCTTACTGCTCTCCAAAACTACCTGAATGGAGGTTGTAGCAAGGTGGGAATTGGTCTCTTCTCCCAGGTAGCAGTTTAAGGAGTGGGTAAAGGGAAGAGAGACCCTAACTTGTCAAAATAAGCACTGCCCACTAAAACCTGAATTAACAAGAACGCCAGCACAGTACTAGATCTTTCTTTTATTGCTAAGTCCTGATACACATCCATAGTAAGTATTTTACCTTACTTGCAAGCTAGGATTATGGGCACATCCCTGATGTTGCAAAGATTGTGGAGAATAGGCAGGGTTGTTTGAGTATATATGAGATTAATAAAAGTTCAGATTTGTCTAACAGAGAAGCTCCTGTGTATGGGACGGGGTGAAATGGCAGTCACTTCATTTTGATAAAAGATTAAAACAGTTTAATCATCTCAAGAACACCCTGAAACAGAAAATCTAGTGGCATGTGTTTACTGTAATGTCCCATTAAAAGAAGTAATTTCTATCGTAACTGAAGCCGTCATGCCTGAAATGATAGAGATTGGGATAATTCACTTCCTGTGACTGTAATTGCTGTACTAAAAATTCCAAGAGAAATTCATGCAGTAGAAAAGTAGCTATGATGATATTCATTACTGCTATGAAAGAAAGTTCATTCGGATTTTGTGTAGATGAAACTTGCCTGATGCTATTGGAACCGAAAGATAAAAGGTTGGTTTTGAATGGACTATAATTTGAGAGGAACCCTGGGCCTGCTCTGTTAGACCTATCTACAGAATGTGTTTCACTAGAAGAAACTGCATTGAAAGCATAAGGAAATCTTTGCTCTTAACAAGTAAAAATTGAAGAGGTATCACTGTGGTCCCTTCCAATGTGACCCATTCTGTGATCAAGTTAGGTTGAAGGAAGATGAACAGCAGATGCTGTCTGCTGCTTTGTGCCTGAAGTGTGATAGTGCAGGGCTTTCGTTCTGCTTGTAGATCTGCTAGTATCTTTTGGTGGGTATGTAGTCAGTGAACGCAAAATCAAGTTTGAAAATGATGTGGATTTTACTTAACAACAACAACAGCAACAACAAAAGGAAAGAAAAAAGAAGGGGGTGGGGTGCAAGTCAACTCACATGATTTAATGCTACATGAAAAAGAAGTAAAGTTGTGTAGTGGTTTGAGTTTGTTCACTTGAGTTTTTTGGCTAAACGCCAGCACACTTACCAGATTTTATTTAATTTTGCTGTGAGATAAGGATTAGGAGTAGGTAAAGCAGGCTCAAACTTTAAAGAATATAAAGAAAGTTTATTAACANGACACAGGTTGATAAGGAACAGTGAAATTGTCTTGTGTCTCTAAAATTTTCTGGTGACACCAAAAGAACCTGTTATTAACTTTGGGAACAAACCACCTAAGCTTCTAAATCTAATAAGGCAGACCTATATATAAAACATTTGTTAAAAATTACAAGTATTTTTACTTTGAGTAATTAGTTAAATTTTTTCCTTAAACAAATTGTTATTTAAGCTGTCTCTCTGGATTGTTTTTGCACAAATGAAGTAGCTGATGGAACTTGCAAGACAGCTTATTAAATCTCTTCGGGACTCTGTTCCCCAATACTTGTCCTTCCTTTTTTTTTTTTTTAGACACAGTAAGAATGGGTTTTGTAATGGAGAAAAAAAGGTAGGTGATTTTTCAAATAATATATTTAATGTTTTTTCAACTGAACATTTCCATGTCTCTGCAGGTTTCCATTCCTCCAACTGTTGCCTTGCCATAGCCACCTAAAAGGAGAGGAGAGAGGGCAACAGGAGTTAGTTGCAAGTTAAAGGTGTTTCATGCAGAAACTTTTGAAAAGTCCACTTATTGCCAATGAAAGATGTTGCTTCTCTGCCAGAAGCTGATCCCTTTCAGTGTTTCCTGATGTTTCATTCTTGTCTTCTGCAGGAGATGTCAGTTAATGGCTGAATATGGGTGTTGGGGGTGTTCATTGCCTCTAGAAAAGGTTATCATATGAAGCCCTCAGAATCCAAGGCGAATTGGACATCAACCTGCTGCCTCTTAGACCTGCTCAAAACTGTGGAGGCAGATGGGATCCACTCAAGGGTACTGAGGGAGCTGGTGGAAGTGCTCGCTGAGCGACTTTCCATCATATCATCAGTCCTGGCTAACTGGAGAGGTCCCAGTTGA
Organism: Orthonyx spaldingii; assembly: GCA_013397795.1. Taxonomy (NCBI): domain Eukaryota; kingdom Metazoa; phylum Chordata; class Aves; order Passeriformes; family Orthonychidae; genus Orthonyx; species Orthonyx spaldingii. The sequence continues at coordinate 1,226,014 of VZTJ01000748.1, forward strand.
CTGGAGGTAAGCAAATGAGACACCCCTATGCAAGAAGGGCTGGAAGGAGGATCTGGGAAACTGCAGGTCTGTCAGCCTGACCTCGGTGCTGGGGAATGTCATGGAGCAGATGATCTTGAGTTCCATCATGCAGCATGTGTGGGACAGCCAAGGGATCAGGCCCGGCCAACATAGGTTCATAAAAGGTAGGTCCTGCTTGACCAACCTGATCTCCTTCTATGACAAGATGATCCACTTAGTGGATGAGGGAAAGGGTGTGAGTGTTGTTTATGTGGACTGTAGTGAAGTCTCTGACACTGTTTCCCACAGCATTCTCTTGGAGACGCTGGCTTGGACAGGTGCGCTCTTCGCTGGATAAGAACTGTCTGGGTGACCAGGCCCAGAGTTGTGGTGGTTGGAGTTAGATCCACATGGTGGCTGGTCACCAGTGTGCCCCCAGGGCTCGATACCCCAGTATTGCCAGTCCTGTTTAATATCCTTATTGATGCTCTGGATGAGGGAATGGGGTGGTGCACCCTCAGTCAGCTTACAGATGACACCAAGCTGGGTGGCAGTGCTGTGTGTGTTTTAGATTGTAGTATAGAATTTATCCAAATCAGCTCTGGAATTGCATTTCACTGGTTGTTAGTTTTTTGGGGATATAACTTTGAAAACTAAGTCCTGTTGTCTGTTTGTTGGCCCTTGCTTCTTGTTTCAAGTGCTGAACTTCCACTTGATGGCTATGAAAAACATAGGAATGTAGTTAAAGCTTACTTTAAAGGAAACACAGCTTCCCTCCCCTCAAAATCCAAGCCACAAAACCCTGACAACTATTTTACAATTTATTCATTTTTGTGTACAGTTTTGAGATTACCTTCCTGGATATTTCTTGAGTATTTTTGAACTGGTAGAAGGTGTGTGTTTGTGCATAAATGCATGTCAGATGCGGAAAGTCAGAGCACCAAGCAGAGGCTGTTGTGTTTCTCTTAAAATGTGGTAGTCGATTAGAACATTTCTTCCTGAGAGAAAAGGAGAATGAGGTAGAAATATAGTTATTAAATGGGTAGCAAATTAAATATATTCCATTCTTTTTGCTTGATGAAAGGGTGCTAGGTTATCCTTGCTGCCTTAACATCCAGATACTGGAGTAGTGTGATAGCTTTTGGAACGACAGTGCAATTCAAAAGGAGTTTCAGGTACTTAATCAGTCAGTCTTTCAGAAATAATTTATCTAAATTTAAAGTTGATGGTAATTGAATTCAGGATTTCTTCTATTTAGCTTTATAAAGTAAACAACGATATACAAGTCCAAGGGATCAGTCACAAAATGTGAGTGTTATACTAGTTTTTCAGCTACAATTGAGTTGTAACTCTTTATGGAGGATGAATGAGCTTTTATGGATAGGGACGTCATTCTTACACTTGCATCTAAAAGCAAAGTGTTTGGGGTTTTATCATGTATCTTGCTTCCCAGCCAGAAGCAGGTGAGTTATGAAGTTTCTCTGTTTCACCTGTCTTGCCAACCATGGAAAACTTACAGATAGCTCAGAGGTTTGCACAGTTAGGTAGCACTTGCTGCTGGGTAACTTCAGAAGACACATTTGTTCTCGAGAGAGGTAAGAGATTGCTGTGCATCTTCCTAGGGAATGCTTTCCTTCTGTTCGGGCATTTTTCTATTCAGTCTGGACCATCAGAGAAATGCCAGCATTGTAGTTTGAATACCAGCTAGACAAGAAGACAACTCACTGAGGGCAAACTATTTTTCTGGGCAATATAATAAAAAAATATAAATATGTGAGGATTAAAATGTATTTCAGCAATGTGTTTCATTTCATATCTTGGGTTTTATTTTTACAATATCATAATTCCCATTAAAAATATTCATTTTTGCCTTTCTTTTGGAAGCATTAGTACTTTGGACCTTTCTATCTCTTCCAGGTAGAGAAAAATGCTACTTATAATAAAATCTGTAGGAATTTGGTGTGTTTGAGGACTTTATTTTTATCAGGCTTGTCAGTGAGCTCACAAGTTAGTGGAAGTGGTTATCGGTAAGTAGTTTTGGGGTTTCTTTCTTCTGTAGGGAGTCAGCTTATAAGAATTTTAAAATAAATTAGAAAGATGTCTATATTTGATGTGTACAAAAATGTATGTGTATTTTTTTGTATAACCTGGGAAAATCCAGAAAAAAGAGGAACCTGATAAGTGAAGAAATAAGATAATAGGTTAGGAATAAATGAAGATAACTTAGGTTGAACAGTGGAGGTTGTTAAAGGGAGTCTTCCAAAATGACTTATTTGTATTAAATTCAGTTCGATTCTGAACTATATAAGACAGATATAAGACAACGTTATTAAACGTAAGTGTTTTGAGCATTTCTGTTTTAGCAATGTGGGCATTTGTTCCAACTTGGAATTCATTTGGGGACTCCCACTGCCTCAACTCAAAATTGCTCTAGATCTTTCCTAAATAGGATTGAATGAGTTTGTTTTTAGTACTGTATTTCTATCCTTTAATGGTCTACTCAAGAATATTTTGGGTTTTTAAGCATAGGCAGAAATAGCAAAGCTCAAGGTAAAGTTTAATAAAGTTGCCTTTGCCTTTTGTTAACCTTTTAGTTGTCTAATTTATGACTGGATATACTGTCAAGCTGAACACCTCGTAATGGCCAAGCCATTAGTTCCGGTTATTGTTCTGTGTCTTGTTACAGCACAGCAACATTTAGTAACTGGAAAATGATCAGTGTTCAAAACAGCAGCGTAATTAACTCCAGTAGAGACCACTAGGAACAGCACTAGAGAACTAGTTGCTATTAAAAGGCTATGAAAAGTTGCTGAACATAAAACTTGATTAAAACTAAAATGTTGTTTGTGGCTGGAACTTAGAAATGAAAGAATGCAAGTTGAGGCTGTGTCAAATGGCTTTGGAGCAGAGGAGAAAAGTAACTGAGGCAAGGTTAAAAGAGTGAGCAATGCTAAGGAGTGCAGAATTCTGGATGCTGGCATGGGGCGGTCCAGAAGATAGGTTTTTGTACTTACTTTGCAATAATATTGGACTTTTGTTGGCAATCAAGTTTGTTTCTGAATAGGAGGAAAGAAGTCCATTTTAGGGCTATTTTCAAGTGTTGTACAGATACCTTTTGAGAAAAATCCTGAAATTACTGAATATTGTAATACTTCTTTTGCTGAGTAGTCAAATCTGGTAAAGTTGGTGAAGAATATCTTCCGTAAACCAGACAGTCAAAGTTTGGGATCTGTGTTGGAGGTTAACAATGTAGTGACTACTGGTGAAAGTTCTGCTGACATAAGCTTTTCATTTAAAGAAAATACTAATAATTTTGAAGAAAGTAAAAAAAAAAGTCTCCTCTTCCTGCATGTGAAGTTGTTGATGATTAAGGATTTTGTAATGCTAGGAGTAATTGCTTTAATTAGCTATTAAACAGGTTTCAGGGTCAATGTGAGAACAAGTTTCTCTCTTTCATTTGATTTAGTAGGAGCAGGTAATGATTATTTTCTTTTATTATCTTTATTCTTTAGAATTATTTACTTAGCACATGGAAGGCAACAGATATTTGCTATTATAAAATCAATTTCATGCCTGACTAAACTATCTCTTCCACCTCTGTCATTACTCTTGGTGCTCGGGGTGTTATCTTAGGCTTATTTGTGTTTATACAACTGGATTGCAGTGGGCCTTTGCAATAATTATTTGGGGATCTTGGACCCTGCAGCAACAAACAAAAAAAAAGCTCAAAATAACAGATGTGCAAGTATGCTTGCACATGATTGTCATATTCTTTCCCTATAAAAAAATGACTACTTAATTTTGGATAGTGTATAAAGCACATAGATGCAACATAATTTCAGCTACACATTTCCCTTTAAATAGAGGAAAAAACAGCTCAGAAGAGAAAGGAAAAATATTTTTATAGAAACTCCTATTTAGTCAAGTGAGACTTGTAAGTAAACATCTGCAAAGCAAGATCTGACAACTAAAATGCTGACATTTAGTGGTTACCATGTTTCATATATCTATAATCTGTATCTTCTGTTCGTATTTTTCAATTTTGAGCTGATGAGTCCAGTAATTGAATAGATTACAAAACAGCTTTTGAATTCAAAATAACTTCTCAAAGAATATGTACAAAGTTAGTTATCAGAATGAAATGATGTTTCCTTATCATATTTTGGGAGGGTATCCAGCATCTGTAAGTCAATTAAAATGCTGGAGTATATGAAGGGAAAAAAAAAAGAGATACTGCAAAGGCAAAGAACACATACCTGATTCTCACAAGGACAAGCTGTGTATGTGATTTTGGTGTTGATAAGCTGAATTAGTTTGTTTCACGTTGCTCCAACAGTATTTAACTTTATATCCTGAATTACATGGATTTGAAGAGCTGCACTCTTCAAACGTTAGGTCACCTTGCGTGACATAGTAGAAGACGACGTTTTTCTTTCCATCAAGGTAATGTTCATATTTTGGAATTTGGGAATTGTTTTCTTTGTTTTCCCGATGGTCTGAGTGCCTCAGAAATTAACTACTTCTACTTGCCTGTGGGTTTTTTTTATAATTTCTTGAGGGGCAAAGGAATAGTGTAGCTTGTGTGAGTAGGGTTGCACTGGACCTGGATCCTAGCTGCCATTAACATGTAGGTGTCTCTGGTGAATAAGAAAGGAGATGCAAACAAGATTACTGTATCTTTCACAGCTGTGAAATAGGAGGTTCTCCTGCTCTATTTTTCATCCCAGTTTTAGTGTCCTTGATAACATCTTTTTTCTATATTTTTTTCTCCTATGAAATACTCAACATTGCCAGTATTTTCCTATTGATTAAAAAAGCACTTGTGCAATCTGAGCACCAATGGGTGCACCTGTGATGCATAGGTATGTAGGAGACAAACCGTCTTAGAAAATATATCAATGAAGATATCTTTCAGCTCTCAAGTCTGCCAGACACTCACCCTGCCCTCTGCAGTGGCAGATGGGCAGTGGGCAAGGTCTATCCTGTGGCAGTGTGCAAGGTGCCAGGCCAGTACTCGAGATTTCTCACCTGTCCTTACATTAAGAAAAAAGGAGAGGGGAAGAGGGACATGGTTACAATTGACACATACCCCATAGTGGTGTTCCTACTCGTAGTTATAATCATAAGCCAGCGCCTTTTCTCTGAGATCTCTCATTTCTTATGCCTTTCAGTGCTTTTGCAGGAACCAAGATGCTGAGTCTATCCAAGGGGCTTGTTTTATCATTTTTCACGGCTGTGTTTTTCTTGTGTGCTGTGTGCATCAGCAAAGCTGTTAAAATGGAGCTGAGAAAAATGCTGCTTCTTGCAAGCTATTGAAATAAGTTATAATAAGGAGATGTTAGTTTTGAGCCTTACACTGAGCATTTCAGGACATTAGAAATGTGAAAAATTGAAAAATGAAGTTTGAATTGCCTGAATTGAGTTGGTTGTTGCAACTGAGAAACCAATAGCGCTTTTAAAATATTGTTCCATATCTATTGCTCTGTCTTGATCAAAGTCTTAAAGTAACTCAGCTATAAATAAAGGGGCATAAATTTTGATTTTGAGTCTGCTGTGAGGTTTCTAACTCTCCTTATGTAGAAAAGATGTCTAAATGACTTAGAGATGTTAAAAGGAGTCTTTTAGAGATACTCCTTTCACCATCACATGCATGGTCTTCCCTTCCCTTCCCTTCCCTTCCCTTCCCTTCCC
>VZTJ01000748.1:1231956-1284393 GCA_013397795.1 Orthonyx spaldingii
TTTTCTCTTTGTTTTCTTTTGTTTTTTATAAAGGAATTACAGTCGCCTCTCTCCCACATAGTTGATGGATATAGCACTTGTTACTGAGCTCATGTCAGCACTTGTGTTTGAGGAGATTTGGGTGGGCTGTGCCAGTATAGCAGTAAATAGAGATGGTGTTACATGATGGTGCTCTGTATGGAACTGTGGTGGGACACCAAAAGTGATGCTGTTCTGAAGCAGTAGATGTTTGGGGGCTGCTGTTTCCCTTCAAGTGACTTCATATGTTTATTTATACACACTCAAGTTGGGAGGAAGCAGCAGTGGGAATAGATATAAATTACCTCATTTCCTACCAAATTACTTCACTTTCTGAATTAAGCATGAATTTGAAGGAATCCGAAATTAAGTAGAGTAACTTGGTATTGGGGGTTTAGAGGGGGAATCTAAAAAGGAAGAAAAAAGAATTTATGAAGTCCAAACAGATGGTCTTTCTAGTGACTGTTATTGGGCTTTCTTTCTCAAATTGAGCCTGCTGCTTTCATCATTGTGGGAAGCAACCAAAGAGAAACAGTCATGTAGAGCTTAGACATAGCAGGAACTAAGTGTTAAGAGTCACCTTCTATAAACTTGGAGTTCCTGGATGTGCCTAAAGTCCTCTGGATTTTGTTACTATTTAATTCTTGGGCTTGGGGTGTCATGTTTGCCTTTGGTTCTGGAGCTCAATCTTTGTGCAACAGACTGTACTTGACTGGTGAGTTTAGGTTTTGTGGTTGAAAAGACTGAGTGAGACTATGTAGTCTGAAGCTTCTGGGGTGAAGACCCAACTGTGAACAAAAGTTTAATTTGATCACCCTTTCTATGATAACCTTGCACCATCGTGGTTACTGTGGTGAAAGTTTGGCTTGTCGTAGTTTGACTGCTTAATACAAAATCTGGATGTGGTATCTGGTTTTGGCTTCACGTAATAGGTGGTGACACTTCAGTGCTGTTCTATACATTATTTTTGCAATAAATTGGATCTGGAGAGTACTTTTTTAGTTAAAATTGTGATTGTGAGTACAAATGATACCTTCTCTTGTTCAAGAGCTCTTCTCTAGGAAGTGTGTTCAGTGTGGTTTCTTAGGAATCCTGCTATTTGTATGGCTTCCCCTTTCTGTTGTTGCAGATACACTTTTTAAGCAGTGTGTGGCAGAGAGAGAAATCCTGGTTTCGGCTCTGGTTAAAATTATTTTAATAGTGAGAATTAAGTTTCTGGGTGTTATTCAGTGATTTGTTAGTTGACAGTGAAACAGCCTATTGATTTTTTTTGTTTGTTTGTTTTAAAGACAATGACTTGAATTATAAGATGTAATTTCACCCTATCTGAGTAATAGCATTTGCTGCCTGTATTTCCACACCAGCTGTTCAGGAGTGGGGCTGAAATAACAAGGCAGCTCTACTGTCAACTCTTCATTATCTGGGGCAAATTCTGGAACACAACAAAAGAGACTGGAAAAATCCAGATAATTTGCTTCCATAAGATGTCATAGAAATGCTGCAAAGAGAAACGTCTGCAATCACCTTGTAGTTTTTGAGTTGTGGTTAAGTACTACTCAAGGTTGTGTCTGAAGAACAAGAAAGCTGTCTCCATTGTGCACTTTAATATCCTGGATTGGTGACTATATTGCTCTCTTTTTCATGTGCCACTGCAGGACTAGTACTAAAGTAAGAGATGGCTTGGTGCTGGAGACCAGTGGTATCCAAAGCAGGATGGGTGCGCAATCCATTGGGGTGCAGGAAAAAAAACATTTAGGTACCACTAGTAAAGAAAAGAAAATAACGGGTAGTCTCCTGTCTGAGTCCTCCTGCATGGATTCCTTCAGTCTTCTTTGGTGTTCTACCTTTTAGTGGAACTTGAGGCCTAAATGTGAAGGCAAGTTGACTAGAACAATAATAGTTACCTGTTTGTTTTGTTCATTGACACATTAAATTTAACAGAGGTATTCTCTTGCTTTTCTAACATCCTTTTCTCAGAGATTCGACTAGTTCATGTGTTGGCTGGTTTGGATCCCCATTGACCTGGTGTGCCAAGATGGCATTGTCAAAATCCTTATTTAAAGGAATACAATCTTTAATACAATTAATGATACATTTTAAAGTGTGTAAGATTACCCGGGCTGGGGCTTTACATGTTTTTCAGTGTGAAGCTTTTTATCATGTGTCAGTTATTCACGAAGTTTGTTGGTAGTTACATATTACCTGTAATAGACAAAAAAAACCCCAAACCCCAACTAGAATTTGGAATGCACTCAACTGTTTTAATGCTTGATTTGAACTTTTATCAACTATTTCTTGCATCCTTTTGTATTTGGTAAGAGCTCTTTGTTTGTGAGCATTCCTTTGTGTTACTCCCTCTTTACTGTGGCTATTTATTCCTGCCTTTTTGTTATCCCCAAAAGTTAAGGCATATATAACTTCTATCATGCTGATTTTCCTTTGTGTAGTTCAATACTCTGTCTTCAGCAGGAACTAAGTACCTGACAGTGTTTCTGTAAAAGTTTCAAAAGACTGTTGCTTGTGTATATTATTAGATAAAAGGCGAGGAGAACTGAGCACATGATAAGTTACCTTTTAAGACTGTGCATTCCAAAGAGAATCAGGTCACTAAAAACTGATGTCAGGCAAAACTTGGTTTTGTTGATTACCTTTTTTTTTCTGAAAAGAGTTTCAGCATAGATGTTCTTTGTAAAATGATACCTCTTTTCCTTTCACTCTTCTTTTTTTGTTCCTGACTTCTCACACAATTACTGTGCTGCCTTTGCTATTGTTAGGAACAAGTGAAAACTGGTAGGTCTGTGGGTAGAGCTAAAACTGGTTTTATTTTTAAAGGAGGTGGTGATGTAAGCATCAGGTTATCTCCAAGCACAAGTCAGAATTAAGTGGGTTTTATGACCTCAATAAAATCATCACATACAAAAATGATTCCAAAATGAATACATTAATTGATGTTGCAAGAGTCCTGGAAGTCTTGTGCATTTATTCAGGTGGGTTAAGTTGATCTGACTGGTGATGGAGATTAAATAGTCCAAAAGCTTATTTATTTGTTATCCATGATCCTAGTTTTTAGGCCATCTAAGTAAATTCCACATATAGATCCTTGCCATCTTGTGTATTATACACTCTTGTTTAAAGCAGGTTATAGCCAAATGGTTACGGAATACAAACGATGTGTGGGTAGTGTACATGGACTAAAGCTTAATACAGAAATAATTGTGAGAATTTTACTAAAATTAGTAACTGTTGTTGCTTGCACTGGATGAAGCTCAGTTGTATACTTTCAACAAGAGTTCCTTATTCTAATAAACAGACCACCTTTCCCTCAAAGTTGTTTCCATGTTTTTTGTGAACAACGTGACATATATGAATCACAAAGTATCTTTTACCCTGAGTATGTTTAACACAGTTAATTTTTAAAGGTGGTCATGTGTGTCAGCACAATTTTCAAACAGATTAATTTAATTTGTGAAATTCTTGGTGTGAAACTGATGTTCGAAGACAACATTTTCTAAATTGTTACCTAAATCACAATAACAGAACACACTCATTAATTACATTGGGCTGTTTTTCAAAGCCCTGATAAAAATTCCTGTGTTAGCTGTGGCTTGGTGGGTGTGGGGTTGTTCTTTGTCCATTCTTGACCGCTGCCCCTTGGGTCAGCCTACACACGTACGTACTCTGTGTGTAGGCACATCAGTGTGCACACACCCACCCACACACATCCACCCCTGCCTCTGCTTGGAGTGTGAACAGCCCGTACACCCCATGTGTGCCAGCCAGCTGGCAAGCTTGTGGGGCTCTCTTCCTACCTTTTCCCCTCAGAGACTTGGCACAGGTCTAAACCACAGAAGACAAGCCCTTGTGTTATGCCCCATTTTATGCTGTGCTCTAGCCCGTGGCCGTCAGAGCTTCCATGTGTTATAGGTTCTCTGGCACTCCTTGGGGGCTGGAACTCTTAAAGGGAAGCTGAAGCTACTCCAACCAATTCCTACACCCTTTTCCATTATACCTGGAGCACTTTTTGCATCTTAACATTAGCATTGATGCTGATCCCAGCCTTGGAGAAATAATTAATACCTTGCTGTGAGGATGCGAGTAACTGTGAAGATGAAAGGGATGTCTCGACACTATACGTGTCCTGTTAGAAAGTGTTGTGGCCCTTATGGGCTGGTAGTGTAAGCTTCAATATTTGAAAAGTTCCATCATTCCCAGGAACTGTCATGCATCATAATTCTTGCTTAGAAACTAGAGACAGCAGCCTTTGCAGAGGAAAGGTTAAGTTTCTTCCCTCTCAAAGTCAAATTAAAGGGCAAGGTGATGCCTCTGCTAATGTGGGAGAGGGGGATGCAACAGCATCTCTGTCCAGTGCCTGCTGTGTCACTGGCAGCAGCTGAAAGAATGGCTGGGTGTGATGTACCTGGTTCTTCTTGGGACTTCAGTACTTTGCAGAGTTTGTCATTCTTTAGCCTGTCTTCAGAAAATGTGAAATCTCTTAATGTGTTCAAACTCTATTGTGATAGATTTTTTTGGACTGATTTTCTAAGTGGAAAAATTAAAGTTTCTGGGACTTGTTATATGTGCCACCATCTAGCCAGAAGTGATTATGTGCCATCAAAACCCATCCTAAGGTGTTACGAGGCCTTGTCTGAATAGCAGTCCTGAGGGCTAAAAAAACCTGAGCAGCTAAAAATCAAAAGGTTTTCCTAACATGCTGCATTTGCAAGATAATATGCAAATCAGTAAGACCTCTGAAAGCTGTCTTTCAGTTAGTTGTGTAGATTAGTGTGTCTGCATGTATTGTAAGGTGGGCACACAGCGTGCACCGGCTGATCAAATTCTAGAGTGGGCACAGCCTGTGAACTGATTATGTAGATATCCTCATACAGGACACTGACCTGGATACGTTAAGAATGCATAGAGAAGTCTATATTGCATAGCTTTGAGAAGACCAAATATTGCTTAAAGATAAAATACTTTTATCTGTCCCAGGAATTTGTTTGCTAAGCATGTTGATGGAAACACTGGTTGTTGACATTGTTGCAATATTAAAGGTAATTACATTCTATGTGTTTTTCTGGGGATTCATCTCTGAAGGTATTCTGTAAAAGTAACTGGAGTTTCTCAGCTATCTCCATGGAACTCAACAGTGAGCCTACAATCTTGGGATGGTGAACAGTCTATATTCTCCAACAACTTCAGTGCATGGCTAAATTTTTTAGCATATTTTCAGTACATGTTTCTTTGTAGCAATGAAAACTGTTCAAAGATTTTGTTCTTTCTTCTAAGTGCCATGCAGGGAGTCCCAGATACTTTTAAAATTCTACTCCTCTTGTTGTTTTGTATTGGAGAAAAACTATTAAATTAACCTCTTTTAAAAAGTGGAAATAAGTGCGAATTCTGTTACAGATATTGTTCTGCTCTGTAGGCAGATTTTGGTTCATGTTCTTGAAAGAATTGTTTTGATTCAGAAGCTATTCCTGATGAAAAGCTTTAGTTAAAATAGCAATATCTGTATCTTCCCAAAAGATAATTCTGAACTCTTTTCAGTTTTTCTCTCATCTTGTAAAACATGTATTATGTTAACTTTTCACAGTTCAAACTTTGGTTAACCTGTTATGGCATATTGCAAAGCAACCACTTTGTCTCTGTTTTAGTAACATTCCCCCTCCTGCCCCAAGGGAAACTTCAAATATGCTGTTTCTGTGGAACAAATTCCCTTTCTATTTGATGGAAAATAATAATATAAATTACTGTTTTGTTTTAGGTTTTTTTCCCCCTTTGAGAAGCCTTAATAAGGGTCATGTTTTTATTGTTCCTGCACAAAAATATATGAAAGTGTTGCCACTGTTGACAGCTTATCAGCATACAGTGATAAATGAAATTCAGAGCTGGGGAAAAAGGCTGTATGAAGATTAAGTGCAAACAAAAAAAAATTATTCATGTCACTGGGGATATATAATACTATCATATCTTGCTTCCCCCTGCTATTCTCTTTTCTTTGCCTCTAGCACCTTTACTATATTGGACTTTCATTTAACTGCCGTACTTTTTTAATGTAGAATGTATGAAGGTTTTAAAGTATTGCTTCCTGGGATATTATGTCTGGGCTGCATATGTTACAGAAAAAGGAGCAAACTTGGAGTGCTGTATATTACTACTTAGACTCTTTCCTACCTACCCCAAAAGTTAAGGCCAAGGAAATATAATTAAAGCATCGCTTTGCATATGAAGAGCTGCGATTAGTCCCTTCGATGCCTTCTGAAGCCAATAACACAGCTTGGTTATGTAATAGAAACTTCTTATAAAGATTTATTTGTAATCTACAGATTTTCATGAAAATCTGGGATGTTATAAATAATCACCAGTACATCTGTCTTCTGAATTAGTCATATATGAAAGCCAAGTTTTCTTTGTATCTTTGCTGGGTCCAAACCTTTTTTTAATCTTCTTCTGAATATGATGAATATAGCTTTGATGATGAGGACAGAATTAGAGGATCTTTCATTGTAAAAGTGTCTGAAAATGGCCACTACCCTAATGCTTTTTAGTTGAAATATATCAGTATAATATACAAATGGTTGCACTGACTAAAACTAAAGTCTCCTGTTAGTAATAGGATAGTGACTTTCATTGTCACTGGACAAAGACCCCAGAATATTCTCCTAGCCTATGGTAGAATTTATTTTTTATTGCTTGAAGAAGTTTTAGTCCAAAAAAATACATCCAGTTGCTTTTTAAACATATGAAACGTCTCATGTCTGTTGCAGATACTTGAGCAAGAAGAGCAACTAGCGAGGGATGCCCTCTGTGAACTTGACACATTAACTTCATTTAATGTTTCTCAGTTATTAAATTGGAAGGTGCACTGAACAGTTGTTCTGTTTCTATTTTCATGTTATCATTATCTAATAAATGACTGTCATATCTCAGTTACTTCATCTTCTGGACTGAGGAGTCCAGGTGTCTTAATGGTTCCCCAGGTTAGTATATTCCATGTGTTTCAAGGTGCTTGCTGTCCTTTTCAGTAGCTTTCCCATTTACATCCTTTCTGTGCTAAGGGGATTCAGAAGTGCCCAGACTGTTGCAGATGGAGTTGTTCCATGAATTTATACCAGGTCATGATGTTCTCTGCTCCTGCTGCTGAATAATTAGTTTTTCTATAGATAACGGAGTAGAGTGGATCTGAAGAGATTCCTATAAAATACTTCCTGGTATTGTGTTTCCAGGAGGAGTGCTGCCCATTCCTTTTTCTTTGGTTTTCTGGCCTTCATAAAGTTATATATTCTAGGAACAAAATTACACTTACCCTGTGGCTGCCTTGTATCTTTAAGAGCTTTTTGTGAAGGACACTGATAGTGCTCGATGGGATCTGTAATTTGCTTTTCTTGCATGTAGAATCTTCTTTTAAAGTTTGTCAGTCATGGTACCATTTTACAAAAGCTTTAAGCCTTTCGCAAGATGTCCTGTTTGTCTGTGTAGTCAGTAACAATGTATTTTGGTAATAGTTCCTCTGACTTTCTCTGGAGTCATTTACAAGGCTTACTGCTTTGTACTTACCCAGGTCTTATCAAAGGTTAGTTAGTGTCCCATTGGTCATATTAGTCTTCTGGTGTGATGGGACTTATAGTTGAAAAGTGGCATTATTAGTTTTTGTGTCTTTTTCAGATTGTTCCTTAAATATTTTTAGGCGTGTTTTATTTTCTTTAATTTGTTGGCCTGTCAGAATTCTAGTTTTGTAATTTCAATAGGTTCAATAATTTTTATTCATTTTTTTTTGCTTCTAACAGCCTGTTATTGTTTTGCTCAACCATATGGTTTTCACTTGTATTTTCGCAAACACTTTGATAGTGTGCATCATTTTATCTTTTACTACAGTGCTGTTAAATAGTGTTGAGATTACCCACAAAGTTTTTCCTTTCTATAATATTTTGCAAAAGTTCTGTGATATTTTCGTGCTGCTTTCTTTTTTAAAAATAAGCACAATGCTAATGAACCCTTCAACTTTTGTTACTTCTGCAGGAGTGCTGAATCTAAGTACACTGTGCGAGAGTAGCCCTTCAGCAGTTTTAGGAACTTGGTGTGCTAATTCAAACCATATCAAGATCTGCTTTTCCTTACACTCTTTCAAATTTGAACTCTATCATAATTCTTTGGTTGGATCCTGTGCCCCATCCAAGCACTCACCTCTGTGAGGTTTTCATGTTTTCCATTGTTTTCCAACATTGATGCTGTTTCTTAGCCTTGCAACTTCTGATTCCTACAGCCTGTCACTGCCATTGCCAGCATCTAGTCCACTCTGTGAGCTGTAGTCTAGTTCTTGCCTAGACACAGATTTTCAGACTAGTATTTCTTAGGCTTCTCAAGCCCTCTTATATCCCATTTGTTGGTGTGGTTATTTGACTTGGCTCTTGGTCATGAATCCCCCAGACCCCACTCTTATTCTTTTGCTTGTGCAAGATTCTTCTGAAGCATTCAGTTAGGGTGGAAAAGTTTGGTCATCTCTCTAAATTCCCCATTTGCTGTAGTTTACTGGTTCTCATTTTTTCTCCCTGGCAATTGTTTCAAAATTTGTTCTCCAGTACTCTCCTCCACCAAAATGGCAGGTCTAAGCCTCATCCTTACATTTTTGTATTTATTTCTTCATTTAATAACGAGTATGTGTTTTCAAAAGCTATGCAACTTCTCATGTGGATACATTCACATCAGTGTAAAAGGTTAGAGGAATGGCCTTTGCTATCAAAACTATGTTTCACACTGCTGTAATGACATTTGTGTAGTTTATAAGCCTAGAGATTATTTCCAATACGATTCTACTAATAGCACATAAACAGTGAAGTGACAAGTCTTCAGTGAAATTCTGAAGGTCACTGAAGAAAAAGGATCATTAAAAGCATAATTGTTAAAATTCAATTGCCTTTGCATTTATGTCCTTCACCTTTCAATGAAGTCTTCTTCCTCTTCTCCTTGCGATCCTTTTCTAGCATCCCTCCCTGCTTGATATCATTTGGTGTGGCTTCTCTAAAGCTACACGTATGACACCACCACCCCACCCCAAAATTTTGCAGGTCAGACAGGAAAGATCATTTAGTCCACCCCCTTTCCTCAAGCAGGGCTGTCTAGAGCAGGTTGTCCCGTAAGGTTTTGAATATATACTCAAATATACATAAACACATTATATACTCAAATACATACATGCTGAGTGTTTTTATTTCATTAATGAGGTGATGGATAATAGATTGGTTAAAAGTTCTTTGCCTTCAACTATAAGCATTATGTGGATGTCTCTTTTGTACTCAGCTTCTAGTTTTTGTAGAATTTGCAGGAACTTAATTATTTTTGAGCATCCAAACTCTTTATCAAATTTAGTTGAAATTGGCCAGCAAATTTAAATGTGACAAGTGAACAGATGAGGGCCTGCCTAAGCCTCATTTCCCTGGAGACTTAGACAGTCCAGGTTAAAAATGTCTCTATTTTTGGGTTCTTTTTGCATTATCAAAGTAATGTAGTATGAAGCTGCTCAACTGTGCTGGGAAGTTAAGGATGGAATCTGCTGTTCAATGTGTATTGTGAGTGGTGCCATTCTTTGCCAGTGATGAAAGCATTGTATGTAAAGTCTGTCCTGGAAATTGTTAAAATACATCTTTATTAAGTGATGATAACAATAATATTAAAAGACAGTATATTTTCCAAAACTCATTGCTGAAGCAGGAATTCTTTTTCACTGTCAAAGAAGCCTTTGTATTTAAATGAAATGTGTTGGGTTTCTTTGTCACTTGTGAACCTTCTTTTTCTGTTTTATCCTTTTAAGAGCTCACTGAAGTCAATGAGTGTGTTTCCTATCAGATTCAATTTCCTGAGAGCCCATCTGTTACATCTCAGAGGAGAACAGAAGAGGTAGAAGTAAGTTCCTAGCAAGTACATCAACGTCAGCTCAATAGAACAGCAACTCCACAAGGGTTTGTGTCTTACACAGTAAATGAAGTTGTTAGGTACAGCAAAAAGATTAATGTTGTGACTACTAATCATCTTGTTCTTGGCTTCTCTTAACTCTTAATTAAAAAAAGTCACAAACCTTCCTGTAATTAAGGCAGCTTCAAAGAAAACTTTGTAAATCCAGAGACTTCATGAAGCATCTGAGTATATTTAAGCAAGAAGCGGCACACTGTAGAATCTTACAAGTAGCAGTTGTGGTAGACTGTGTCATGAAAGGAAAACTTTTCTAGAGGATGAGAAATGCTTTTATATGTACAGCAAATAATAGCATAGTATGCATGTAAGTTGTAATTCTGGTGACCAACGGCTTAGAATCTGATGATTCTTTGTTCATGAATGATTTAAGCTTTGGATTCCTGAGCAGTGCTTGGGTGGGGAAGGATGTTTCCCTCATCTAAGCAGTACAAGGCAAACTGCAATTAAAAATTCCTGATTTCAGAAGTAAAAGTGTATTTACTCCTAGTCAGACTATGAAATGCTGTCTTGCCATGTTTTGGAAAGGTAGGAGTCTGTTACAGTACTGTACCTTTTTAATTCTCCTCTCTCCCTTTTTTGTCTTTCTCTTCCCCCCCTCAAACCCTGCTACCCATGCCAGATGAGTGCAAGTGAGATAAGGTATTATATTGGTAATTTGAAATGTATGTAATGACAGGAATGCAGCATGGATGGAATTAGGTGATGTGCTTGTTTCTGTTTAATATTTTAAACTAGGGATAGCCAATTAGAAATGGTATTCAGCAATTAATGGGAAAACCAAATGAGAATGCAGTAATTGCATGATGGCTTAACTGTGCCTTGAATTAAGTTTAAAAAGGTTTTTCAGGTACCAGACAGAATCTAGGTATCACAGAGTGAAATAGGCAAGTCTGCATTAAGCTTTCACACCCATACGTCTCATAGCAGCTAAGGCTTCTTGAAATCTACTTTTAGCATGTACTTTATTCTTCTATGTGCAGATGGTTTGGATATATCTATTGTGGAAAAACACTGCTCTTAGTGAATGAAAAATGAGGATTGAATAGAACAAATTCACACTTGGATTACATGAGTTTTACTCACAAGGACATTTCATCCTGGTTTCCAGACATGGAGAGGTAGAGGTCAAAGGCTTGCTCTCTGTCTGTCAGCTGACTTGTCAAATGCATCTTTCTTTCCCTAAAATAATTTCTGAAGCTATTGGCCAGTTGTCAGGTTGGAAAGAAAAAGAAGGTTCCCTGAGGTGCTAGATTTCCTATTCTGTGACTGCTGAAAGTAGGAAATGGAACAGTACTTTCTCCCCACTGAGAGGGGGACCTCTGCCTATCTCTAACCTCTCCCCTCCTCTGTCTTGTTCAGCGTAGTGTCAGCCAGCTGGCTGGTCATCATACACCTGCCAGGTCCTCTATAGGATGTATAGGTATCAGACTATACTGTCCAGTGGGGATGTCATAGGCCATGTGACAAGTGTGCTTACCTTCTAAATGCATGTCTTATAATGTGAATTGGGTGGAAAACATTGTGTGTTCTGATACAACACAATTTTTCCTTTAATATGCAACAGTGCAGTTATTTCAGGTAAGATTTTAAAGAGACTGATTGTGTACTTAAGGCACAGGACACTGAAAGATAGATGTCTTTTATTTATTTACATATATATAAAAAATAGTGTTTCATTATTAATACAGATTATATTAGCTGTTCTGTGATGTAAACAGTAAAGTCTGTTGGGGTGAAGCAAATGTGTTCTGTGGAGGATTATTCATAGGAAAAATACTCTACTAAAGATAATTGATTAACTCTTCATAATTGTATATCCTCAAATATGTTGCATTTTGACTGCTCAGTGCACTGAAGATGGATTCTGTTACTATACCCCCAAATGTCTTTTTTTTTCTTTTTGAGCTAAAGCAATATCCCACGTCACGTTTCTGTAGGTAGCAAACCCTCCAAAAGCGATACTCTATGTCATGTTTTGTAGGTTTGTTTGGGATTTTTTTTTTTCTGTTAGAATTGTAAAGATTTTTCAGAGGTTCTGCAGCCTGCTTTTTCCTATTTGCCTGAGACAATATTGTTCTGTTCCAGATTTTGTCAATAAAATAAGTTCACAGTTAGGTATTTAGTAGGACAAAGTGTTGTATTTAACCACGTAAGAAAGCATCAATATGGTTATCAATAGATGCAAAGTTAAGAGGGTAAAATAAACATCAGGGTATTAAACAAGAATATCAACTCTCATCCTTTAGATCCCTTACTGGTGTAATTTTCCTGCCCCTGTATGCTTAGGGAACAGAATAGCAATGGGCTTTTCAGCACTTGTCAACAATTATTAAAATAATTGAAGTTGTATCAGCTTACTCCAGTAGTGAGTTATTCACAGAATAAGTAGTTCTGCTTTATCATTGTGAAGGATTTTTGTACGTTACTGCTGAAAAAGAATTGTTTAAGATTCTAGAATTATCTGCTATCCCCTTTTAAAACTGCATGATAGAATCTGTGAAGATATTATATATATTCTTAAAAGCATTATATTATTGTTACTCTGTGGGTTATTTTGGCAAAGCAATTGGATTATTTATGGGGTTTGAAGTATTTTTGTAATATTTTGTAATATTTCTTCTTTTCCCGTAGGGCATGTATGTAATGTTAAGATATATTCAGTGGATATCTTTAACTCATTTAACAAAGTTTGACTTAAACCTTAATAAAAATTTGTCTTCAGATTAAGTATCATATGTCATATATAATATGCTTTAATTTGCACTTAGCAATTACAGCTCTGGCTGGAAAGGGAAGGTTGATTTGATTAATCACACTTAAAGACTGTTACAGTGAATGAAAAATGTAAATGGTTTGACTTGATTTCTGACATAATTGCTTCATTTGGATTGGCATCACCTTCTACCAGTTGTTGAGAAAGGAGGACTAATTTCATGTTAAACTGTGAAAGTGATTAACCAATGCTGAAGCTGATAACATTTAAATAAAGCTTTATATGAAGATCAGTGAAAAGAGGAGAACAAAATCACTTTACATTACCACTGCTATAGTGCATTCTTTTTTTTAATCGTAACCCCTGAACTACTACTGTAACTGCAATAAGCTTATCACTATTATTGTCCACTCTGTACATAATAGAAATAAATTATGCTGGAAGGGGAAGGGGAAAGTAATTTTTTGAAATCTTTTTAACATTTTCGAACAGCTGGTTTTTGTTGGTCTGTAGCAATTTCATCTTAATAGCTCCTGAATAAAATTAGAGTTATCCAACTGTGGGGTATGTGGGAAAGAGTCCCAGTCTGAAGTCTCTCTTCCCTTTAGAGCTGTCTGGCAATATTTATCTCCTCAGCTTCTGTCTTCTTTTCTTCCCTTGGTGCTTGAATAAGTTCTTGATGCTCACAGCTGTGTACTTAACCTTTTGCTTGGCAAGTGAGAGTGCCCTGTTCTGCTATTAACCAAGTAATATTTATAATTGTCTTGAAATATTGTCTTCTAATTTCATTTTGTCTTTAAAAGAAAGCAGCCTTGTGTTTCGGAATTAGTGAAATAATTGCAATCCCAATGTCTGTAAAGCTTCTTGGAAGTTTTAATTTTGGCGGCTTTTCTGTATCCTTGCTTAAAGAAAAGAGAAGGAGACTTCTTAGGTTTAGATGGCAGCTCATTTTACTGTTTAATGCCAAGTTCTTCCTCATTGCTGCATGTATTCCCACGATTGAGGAGCACTGGTCTTGCAGGTGTGTGCACTGCAGGCGGGCAGCTCTGGAATGAACCCTTTGGTCATGACCTACCAGTAAAAAACAATCTGGCAGAGTTCTGGCTTCCCAGGCACCCAAAATCCACGCTGCAAGTACTTGTGAGTACTCCGTCTCACTGCTTAGGCTTCCTTCTTAGCAATAAAACCCTCAACTCTGTTAATTCTGTTCTAATGCAGTTCTAGTTGCTTGTGCTCTTCTCTGTATCTAACAACTGCCTCCACTTTTTAAAATTTGACCCTTAATACCAATTTTCTGAACTGTATTGCATTTTGGTAGGTCTCCTGTATGTTGTGAACATCGTCTGTTATCTTTTCTCCATTTTCCAACTTGTCTTATTTCAACAGTAATTTTCATGTGTAGGCGACATCAGTGCCAGAGTCATTCTCCTGTAATAACTTTTGGAACAGCTGCACAGTCAGCTGGTAGTTTCAGAATGGGATATGAAAACAGCACAAGACCTGCTTTTAAGGCCAGTGCCCTGTGGCCTGAGGGTCATCTGAATTTCTATTGGTTTGTGGGAGAAATTCCTGTTGCTGTTCTATTTCTGACTTTGTAGAGAAAGGATTGAATCCTGGGTATGTGTTTTTTTCTTTCTTCTTTCTCTCGTGAAACCACCCTTTGTTTCCAAATCTTCAAATTCTTCTGCCCAGCAAAGGAAACTTCACACTTTGTTGCCCCTTCTTGACCACCCATGGTCTCTGCCAGGCTATAAGCTGTCACCCTTGGATGAGAAATAAGAAAGTTTGTGAACCCATTAGGAATGCTATTTTTTTGGCTTGGACGTGGATGTGTTAATATACTGTGTGCTGGCATTTGTGGCATAATCGTGACAGGTGTTCACCAAAAACTGCAGCAAATCTAATGATGATGGTCTCCCTCCTCCATGTGTGCATTCATAAAGTTGACATTCTTCTCACCTGTACCAATGCAAGACAGGGTTTGCCATGAGCTGTAGCAATACAGCACAGTCATATCTTGTATATTTTTGCTCTGCTGCAAAGCATAGGCTGGACAGTAGCTGTAGTGCAGTACATACTGTGAATACTGTAAGCACTTTGTTTCTTTGTAGTCTATTCTTCAGCATCTTTAAAGTGCAGACTAATTAACTGTAATATGAGAAGCATTTCAGTGTGGCTACCACAAAACCCAAAGCAAGAAGTCAAGATGCTGTTCCTAATTTTACACTTGTGCTCCAGCTTTTATAGCCTTGACAAAGATGTAACCAGCTTGAGAGTGGGGACAAGATTGAAAAAGAATCTTTGGCAATAGAAACTCTTTTTTATGAAGGGAGAAAGAGAAATACACCACAGGACACTTGTTTCCATTTTACCACTCTGACATCAGTACCTGTGGTCCAGTAGATCTTTCTCAATGTGTTTGACCTTGCAGACAAAAGGTCTAATTGTTTCTAAGGAGGAAGTTTTGCCATTCGGTGGATGGGTTGTCAACTTCATTTTCAAGGCAAAAAATGATTGATTTATGTCCTGTCTCTGGAAAGGATTTAAATTATTCATTATTGGATAGCTTAGGCATGCTGTATGTCTTTCAAGTCTTGTCAACCAGTATTTTTGGGTAAGACTGAAGTGGTGGAGTATATGTCAGTTCTTAGTAATAACTTTGTAATGCATGATAGCTGTCAGCAAAGACAGTGATATATGGTGTACATTGCTAATGAATGTGCTTTCTGAATATCTGTAATGGTTTACTTTGCCCTCCCAACAAACCTGTGCATGGATATCTTTTAGGATGGTGGGAGGAGACGTGTCTCCTGAGTGTTGAGAGAAAGTCCTTAAAGTCCAGTTTGATGAAGTAGTTTGTAATAATGGCTTGTTTATTAAAAAAAGCAACAAACCAAAACACCCCACGAAAAACCCCAAAAACCCAGCAATAAACCAACAAAAATGTATCAAACCAAACCCAAATAATAATTAAAAATCTCCCACAAAATGAACAAACACAAATAGGTTTTAGAAACGTGATTAGTCTAATTCTGGTCTCAGCAAGATAGGTCCTAAAGTGGTCATCACCTATGTCATGCTACCATTGTAAAAAGAAAAAAGTACTAGTAGTGTGTAAAATTTGTAGAAACAAAAGATCTGAACAAGAGTTGAGGGAGCAGAACAGAAGTTGAACATGCAATGGGATAGGCAAAGAAGAAAGGGAATCCTAATGTGCTGAATTCGGCTTCCAACCGGTGAGGACACGTGATCACACTCCTGTGATTGTGCAATTGTACGTGAAGGGATATGAAACATCAACAACAATACACAGAAAACTGCACCAGTTTTGTAACCTTTGTTACCATTCCTGGCAACTCTTCTCAAGAGTGTGCAGTCTGTTGTCAGAACTGTTGCATGGAGGGTGCTGCCAGCGGCAGAGTAGAGATGTTGATTAGGAGATTCTAATTTGTTCCTGCTGAGTATAGGCATCGTAAGAACCAGCAAGAACAGGAGTTACCCTTGCTTCAGGCATTTCTGTGTCTTTGTAAAAAAGCAGCATTGTAATGAAGAGCTGTTAATTGTAAATTTGCAACAGCATATAACATAAAAATATTTTAACAAACTATGAAAAGTTTTAAGTTTTAGATTCATGCCTGAGGAGTTTGTGGCTATGACAGGGCAATCATAAGAAAGTGGAACCAGCCCCACCAGAACTCTCAGGTGTTTTTACAGAGGTTGTTAGTTTTCTTTCATAACAATTTCCATCTCTTTATTTGCATTATTCTCTCTACTGTAAATACTGAAGACTTAAGTAGAAACTTCAGAAGGTGCTTGCAATATCCTTTACCCTATTGGTATGCTTCCTTTCCAGGTACAATTTAAATAAATGTGTAATAGAATTATGGCTTAATCACTGAATTGAAAATAAGGTGAAGTTTTGATATACCAGTCGAATTTAATTTTAAGTAGCTTTCAGATTTGGTTAGAATGAGTGGGTTGGATAATTAGGTTTCTAAATAGCATAAATAGAAGTATAATTAATGTTAAATGTGAAGGCCATGTCAGCTGGCAATGAAATGACATGTCTAAATTCCTTGAAAAAATTATCTTGCACTGCCTTTGAAATTTAAATGTTACTTGCAATGTCCTCATAGTTTGTGCTGGGAGTTTGCAGCTTCTGGGACACTTATGCTCTATTCTTCACATTATACTTATGCAGACAAGGCACATCAGAAGCCACTCTTAGGCATCATCAATACCATAAACTACTGCTCAGACTCAATACTGAAGTCTTCAGTCTTTGTATTTTCCTGGCTTTTTAGCTGCTGTTTAATCAGTTTACACTGAAATTGCATATGAAAACAATTTCATACAGATTCTGGGAGGCAATTATAAGTGCCAGTGTCTGTAGTTGGTTGTTGAATAAGATAAATAGTAGTTGTACTGAAAATTGGTCTGTTGTCAAGCATTTTTTAATTAAAAAACTTTGCAACCTTTCTATATTCCTGAATAATCAATAATCATCTCATGGGAAGCTGGTTTAGTGGGAATTTCGTACAAAGGTACTTCAGTATTATATTTTTGTGAAATGAGGAACAAGCCCAAATGTTTTGAAACATATGGAACATGGAAAACACTGGGATATTTTTTCTTTATTATTGGCATCTTTTTTATGATTTTGAACTTATCTCTAAACTCTTCAAAGCTAAATACATAATCCTTATTTACTCTTATTGTTATATAAAAATGTGAGCTATTTAATTCCTACTTCATTACAAGAAGACCATTTGAAAGGATGTCCCTAGTTAGCTTGCTCTATGAATTATTGCTTGTATAGTAAAAATGAAAAAACATACCAATGTTAGGAGTGAAAAGTGTTGAATCTTTAAATATTCTTGCAAACAAATATTACCTGTCTATCATTGCCATGGTCACTGATGGGTAACAGATATAAATTCCCCAAGAAAAGAGTTATCTTCCTTACAGAATTAAACCAAGTTATTTTCACTTACATGTGGCAAAACATGCATGTGGGTCTGAAAATGTTTGGGTTTGTTTTTTCCAACTTAAAAGTATTGAAATTTGGATTATTTTTGTGAATAATGCAAACATCTATATTTAACCTACAGCCCTGTATAATGGCCCTGTGTTTGGTCATTCCTGGTTTTAATAATACAGAGAAGGTAACCTACTGTACTGAAGTCTTCCAGCTGCCTAGATCCTGCTGCTTTCATTGACATAAAGGTCACAGGAATGCCACAAATTTCAACACATGTGAACAAAATAGTTTTTAGTAAAGTAGACTTTCTGGATGTTTAAAGAATCCTGTGGAAATTTCCTCCTTACTCACTTCTCCCCCACAAGAATCAGCAAGTAACATACATGTGCTAACCAAAAGGGGCACAGCTTTGTAAGTTGGGTGCTGGAATATGTTTGCATGTGAAAACTGCTAGTTTTTATCAGCAGAAACCTTGGAAATGGAGTATCATAACTACTGTAGGGGAAAAAATCAAGAGCTAGTTCACCATTATGCTTTGATTATAAGTTACCCAGTTATCCCATTTACTTAATTGCATGTATTGTTGGCCCATCTTTATGGTCAGATATTTTGAGAAATAGTTTGCATATAGCTAAACAGGAACTATATGAAATTATCTGATTTTGGGTTGACCAAACTTAATATATTCATCTTGGCTTAATTTAATTTGTTCTAATGGTAGCGGTGAATTTTTAAATGGTTCATTTTGTGCTTAATTATTGTTTAAGGGATTCAGTGTACTTTCAGGACACTCATTTTGTTGTCAAGTGCAAAACAACCCTTTCATCTGGGTACATTTCTTGTCTTTCCACTATGTAGGAGAAACACTAGGAGGGGGAACCTGGTGATTTGATTGCTTAGAGACAGTAAAGAGTTCTTCTAAAAAGTCTTTTAATGTCATGATACATTTTATTTCTTTTGATGTAGTGTAAGAGGCGTAGTTGCTGTTCATGAATGCCTCAAGCTGGTGGTCTTTTATTGACCTCTTGGGAGGATGTAGGAGATGCTGAACCAATGTCAGGGAAGGAGCTCAGAGGAGGTCATCTGTTCACAGGAAATTCACAGGTTTTTTGATCATTTGCATTTATCTGTTAATAAGAGGAATATTTGCATTTTTCTTTATGGAAAAGCTGTAATTCCAGCCTAAATGAGTTCAGTGGGTTTTAGGCAGCAGAGTTTATGAAATCCTTATTTGTTTATAGAGCAGATACTGTGCAGAAGCTGGTACACTGCCCATGTTATGATGTTAAAAGCACATGAAAAGTGATGTGTTAGCATGGTAAAGTACTGTGGAGAGCGATACATATGTAGAATTACACAGTTGATCAAAAATCACGTTTGCCATGCTTCTTTGACAGCCTGACATTCAGTGTTCCCATTAATCTATTTTTCCAGGGAATTGGTCGGAACGTAGACTACTTAGGGGATTCAAATAGTTGTTGTGGGGAGAAGGGGAGTGAATAGGTCATCCACAGTAAATGCTTTTTGGTCTGTACTTATAAATATTAACCCTTCACAATTTGATTTATTTTTTAAACATTTAGTGTGTAGAAGCCTAAGACAGTATGAGTTGTTATGAGTTGCACTATGACTTACAGAGGTGCGGGACATAATTAATTGGTTTAAACATTAATTCAACTGCATCTCCTGCAAAAATGACTCTGATAATTCCTTTAACCCATCCCAAGCCAACATGTCTGTTCTCCCTTCCCCCTTCTCCTGTCCTTACTCAGGGTCACCTAGTGTATCAGAGTGATGCGCGTGGTGCAATTGAAATGCCATCTTCACAGTGAACCTCAGAACATTTTATACTTGTTTATATCTAGGAAAACTACCAGTTCATCTGGTGGCTCTCAGTTGGAAATGCTGTGCCTCCAGGTGTAAATAGTAAGGTCGTGATGGGGAGTTGCTTCTTGTCGAGTGGAGATGAGATTTGAATGCAAACAGTAGGAGATAGGTTTGTATTTTCTACTGAAATTACCTTCAGGTTACATTGTGACAGGACTGCAAACTGAAAAGCCTCAGATCTGTCCAGCCATGCACTTCTGCAATGTGAGGGTAGCAGACCTCATTAGTAAGACTTGTTCCTGAGTTAGAGGGGAATGAATTCAGCTCTCATTGTCTTTCATGGTGTGGTTTAAGTCGTATCTCTATTATATGCTTGAGTCTTGTGATCTGAGGGTGTTTGCAGTTGCAGTTATCACACAGGAACAGCTACATTACAGTCTGGCACACCCAGCTGGCAGTCATCACTGGGAGTTTTTATCAATAGCTTTATACCTCCCAGGTAAATAAGTCCTCAGTACTGTTTCCAGTGTTGCCTTTCTGTTGATGCCTCCTTTTTCTCATCTTCTTCTGAAAGCATGGTTAAAATCTCTTTTGTTTGGAAAATAAATGAAAGGAAAACCTGCCTCTTCAATTCTTTTTTTTAACCTTGTATGCTACCAGTTCCTATCTAGAAGATTAATATATCTGTATTTATTTTCTGAAGATGGTCCTTGCAAATGAAGTCATGGATCCTTACAGTTTTCAGTGAGAAATAGTTTTCTTTTCCCACTTAGATCTAGTAGGGCCAGTAAGGCATATTTACTCTTTATTCTTCTTCAGCATTTTCTTATATATAAAACAGTCACTGGTGCATCTCTTGTATCATTTTACATAACCACCATTTTAAAAAATCGATTTTCCTATTTTTCCTCTCCTCTAATAACCTGCTTTGTGTTTGAGATGAACAATATTTCAAACGGTATGTACGTTTCTGGATATCATTTTAGTTGATGTTGCTGGTGTATCTTCTAAAAATCAGTAGGTAGAGCCAGTGATCACAATACCTGTGCAAGGGACATTTCAATTTCTTTATCCCTTCTTGTCCACCTCTCTAGAACCCTCTTGCTTCACCATTCAAAGCCGAATCAACTGTAATAGTTGCCTTTGTGTTCAAGCTAATATTTTGTCCCCAAAATACTTCTTCAGTAACATACTTTAGGCAGAGACATGCCTGGTTGGGCAAAATGTCAGCTGTTGTCAGCCTGTGACCCACTTAAGCTTGTTTCAGTGGGTAACTGTATGTGAGTACGTGTATGAGCACATTATTCCCATCTTATAGAGAGTCATTCCTGTCAGATGTGAGAGGAGCCTTGTTATTTGTGCTTTCCTAGTTATTTCTTTTTCCCCTGGAAACTTGTCAGGAAAGCTAAGCTGCTGGCTTTTGCTTCAGCTGACCTCAACACCTCAGAGGACTGTCTTGGGCACTGGGCTTTGTGAAGCTTTGAGTAAAAGTTGCTGGTCTCCACTCTACTCCTGAAGTAGGATACAGAAGCATGACAGGAAACCAAAATTCATAGTGTTGTGAGAAGTGAGAGTGCAAACAGGAACTGGCCTTTTACAGTGATAAAACTGAGAATCACAAACTGGATTCTGAGAAGCTGTAGTGCTCAGCCACAGGAGTGATCGTGCATAAAATTGAAGAACTTTGAGAAGTAGATACACAGTGATACTAGAGAGAAAACCATTGCTTTCACTTCTGAGAACAAAAATTCCAGACAACCTTCCTCCTCCACTTCCAATCTAGAAGTTGACTTTTAGTTTGTAATTTCTCTGCAATATTCAGTTAGATATTAACAGAGCAGTTACTGTAGTCTGTCTATGGGAATACATGGTTCTACAGGATCAGAGATGGTCAAGCAGAGCCTTTAATTGAGCATTCTTAATCTTCATTTCCAAAACTATTTCAAACTTTAAATACTGCTTCATGCTCTTACATGCTTGGTCTCCACTGTTTCATCTCACACAACTAACGCAACCACAGATCATAGTGTTTCGAAGACAAAATGTCAGTTACTTTAGTTTCTTTTGTAGTAGGTCAGGAAAGAGCATCTCCTCCAATTTTATCCTGATGAAAGGCTGATATTATAGACTGTTATTATTTCAGCTGTGGTAAATCTCTGCAACTGAGCAATTTGTCAAAATTAGAATAAGTGATGGATACAGAAATCAGCAATGTTAGATCTTAAAATTTGCCCCAGTGACTGTTTCTTTCCTCTTCAAATTTGATGGCAATGGAGTATGTAAACATTAAGATTTTTGAGTTTTGGGAATGAAACAAGATACAGGTCAACAGTCTACCTTTTTTTGCTAGTCCTCTGCATAGCTGAGCAGAAAGTATAATTATTAAATAACACAGATTCTTGGGGTATTTTTAGTAGCTGCCTTATTCCTACTGAAAGTCACATTTATCTCTGCAGTTGTAGTGTTAAAGTCAGTTCTGTTAAAGGGCATGGAGTTGATCTCTAGAGCATTTCCTAAGACCTAAATATATACCAGTCTTTAGGGATGAAGTTTTTTAATGGGAATGATAAAAAGAACTACTGAGTTTTATTTTCTACTCTGTGCCCCTTCTAGTTATTTGTGCCTATTTGTTTGCTCCTTACTGTGGCCTCTGTCCTTTCTGCAGCAGCAGTGCAAAAAAAGATTGGAGAATGGAGAGGTCTTGAGCAAAATGGTTTCATGTTGCTTTACACTTGAATGAGAATGTAATGAGGGAAGGACAAGAGGGATCACCAAGTCTTTTTGAACTGAAAAATATGGTATGGGCTTTTCAGAATCTGAAAATTGTGCTTGGAAACCACTTCCAAGAGTTATCTCTAATGTTTTTTACTAATTAGCACTAAAAATAGTATGTGTAATCTTATTAAATGGAAATCCAGTATGTCCATAAAAAGACATAATCTGAATTTATTTTTAAATTTATAGTCGTATTTACTGTGTACAAAGCAGGTTGAGTTCCATAATATGCAGACACCATATAAAATATGCTCATGTTGCTGTATCTCACAACAGCAGACTAGTCAGCACTAATAACTTTGATATCCAAAAAGTAACAACACTGGTGTGTATTTGAGTTCATCAGCTGCTTAGTAACAGCAACAAGCCCAGCAAGCTGGTTAATTGGTTTCAAATTTACTAAGAACTAATAATATCCTGTGAAAATAATGAACTTTAAAAGAGGGAATGCTAACTGTTAAACAAGGTGTTTTGACTGAAAAAAGAAGCAGACTATTGAGAACTGTGCTGTCATTATATCTGTCAATATACTAGTATTTAGCACTGTGTAAAACATGAGATGTCTGTTAAGACCCAAAATCTTAGTAACAAGTCTGCCTTTGGATGTGTTCCTCTAAAATAAGAAATCTGCTCTATAAAGTAAGAAATCTGTAGTGTAAAACTGAAATATTCTACTGCCTGCTTCTTTTTCACCATACTGCCAATGTTCTGGCAGGGGGAAAGGGACAAATGGTGTTTGCTTGGAAAAAAAAATGCAGGAGTTGAGAGATGGAAAAGTGGGAAAGCTGAAATGGTTCCTGCTCTTGGGGACTTGGACTGAGGGACTGCCTTCATCCCTGGGAATGACATTTTGCTTCCAGCTGGTGTTTGTGTGTGGGGCAGTCAGAATTGCCTGGCAACTATTGGTAATTTTAAGGTGATGTGTCTAGGTGTACTGGCAATATTGCTGTGCTGCACTAGGCTCATTTGGTTTTATAATTGCCTGTTTATGCAATGCAGGGCTTTATTTTAAAGAATAAGAAATAGATGCTCAATGCTTCTAAAAGACTTATTTCATGATTGTGTGCAAATTGGAAATCTAAAGACTCAGATGTCTCTATCTGGTCCTGGCTGTTTTTCCTCCTTGCCCCTCTCCCTGCCCTGTTTCTAAAGTACTTATTGCAGGGTAAAATGCTGTAAAACAAAAGTAATCAAGCACATATGCATTAATGGCTTATTGCTTTAAACATGGTCATTATGGTCATTATTCACAAATATTATATATAGGAATGCTGATGAACCAAAATATTACTTTGTGCTAACTGTAGACACTGTGACATTTCACTAACCAAGGGAGGGAAAGTAAAAAAATTCCAGTTCACATTGCACAAGTAATTGTAACATCATCAAGATGTGAAAACAGTGTTATTGATTATCTAGTAAGGGAAAGCAGCTTGTACCACAGCATTTCACTGCTAACTCATACTGGTTTGTGTTGCTTTCTTTTTCCTCAGCGTGTTGTTTCTGTACTTCACTTGCAGTGTGAAAACAGTATCTATGAAAGCCTATAGTATTCAAACTGACTTTAACCTGGATGAGATTGGATTTCTTGGGAGAAAGAGGTGTGATCACCCTTGTTAGATCAAATGGAGATCAAACAACATAGGAAAGATGTTATGTAAAAATTAAAGAAGGGTCTAAATAACATTATTTATTTTTACATAGGCTTCATTGGTGCATCTCGGTTCATGATAATGTGATAGTAGCAATATATTCATTTAGAACAGTGAACAATAAATTTTGGTATAATGTGCTATTAGATTAATCCTTTGCCCTAAATAGCTATATTTAACAGGAATATTGCTGAGTTATCAGGTGTTTTCAAAGCCCCTGTTGAGAAGACCAAAAAGTCTCAAGTCTAACTCTTCTGTCATTGTAGGAGGAAGCAGCAGCATGTGTCATTTATTATGGAGAACTGAGTAAGTTGGAGCAGAGGCATTTTAGTTTGGACTGCCTTGAGAAAGTGAGGAGAAAGAAGCCAAGCATTGCCATTACCACAGCCACAAACACTTGAAGCACCAACTATATGGAACCCACACAGGACATTGCTGAAGCCATTAACATCTTTAATTATGTCATAAGTGTCACCTGTATTTCTTGTGTGCCCCATAAAGTAGTTTACCTTGCACTACTTAAGTTAATTAACTTTCTTCAGTGTATATTTATAACACCTGTTTGAATTACAAGATTTCTGCCTTAACGGTACTGCTCTCAAGCATGAAGTTCATATTTTCAATACAGGATTTGACTGACTTTTCTGTTCTATAATTTTTTCAATCTACTTGTGGGTTAGTTAGTTCCTTGGTTTAGAGACAAAATCATTATTTCTCCTCTGGGTGTCAATGAGAAATACCAACATTTATTTAGTGTATGAAAATACACTGAAATAGAGAGAAGGGCCTTGGGTAGGTTGCTTCATTAGGCCTTAATGTGTTATTAGGCTACTTTCACAAGCTAAAAGTGTATTATTCTGTGACATTAGTAATCTGTAGTTATGGTATTAACACCTGTGACATTTCCACATTTTGGATGTGTTACAGCAGCAATAAAAGACCTGTCAGGCAGTTGGAAGCTGGCCCAATTTCTACAACTAGTGCTCTTAAAAGATTGTCTTTCTGGAATAGATGCTGGAGGCTATTAAATATTGCTCATACTTCAGCACTATTATGCGGCACAATATGAAGATTAAAACTTTGGATTAAAACTTCCAAGTAGATCTAATTTTTTTTACTGTAGTAAGACTGAAAACTTGGAGTAACAAAGATCTTGTCTACCTTTACACTATGCAAGTTTGATAACACTGACACCACTTCACACCCACATTTTGTCAGCAAACAGTGCATCCAACTTGGTCCATTCAAGCTGCTCTATTGGTCCAATGCAAGCTGGAACCAGCAGAGCATGGTCTGGTCTAGAACCTTCAGCTGGCATTTCCATTGACATGAACACACTTGAATTCTTCTAAGGTGGTGTCTCACCGAAGAATCAGATGCACTGTTTTGGTTTTTAAAGCCTTACTGTCCATACCAAGTTGAGAGACTGCATGAAAATACCTGTAATGTACTTATTTATCCAGTAATTTAGGTATCTATCCTTGGGCATGCCAATCCTGTCCAAGGAGATAAAATCACTAAAGTGATGGAACCTAAAGAGTGAATTAGCTGACCAGTCTTAGGTGTCTGTCACAGGAGAGCCAAATTGCTCCTTTAGGGTTTTCTGAATGTAGCAATTAAATCTCTGCTGAGTAGAAGAAAAGTCAGCAATGTTTAGGTATCTTTACCTGGAGCTGAATTGTACTTAGTCATACTTAATGATATATAAGGCAAGAATATTTTTGCTCTGCTCAAAGTTTTAAAGTATTCATTTTAAATGAAACCAGTATCTGTTCTGCTCGTCAATTCTTTCCTTTTAGCCGACTGTCTTTTACTGAGCAGTCTGAGATAATGAATGTCATGGTGGGAACGAAAGGGGTTCTAGTAGAAGTTTTAAAGAAAACAAGGAACAAGAGAGCAAGGGAAAAAGGAAAAGCAAGAAAATTCCAAACAAAACTCAGAATGCAAACACTTGGCTGAGAAGGTCGCAGTCACAACCAAGGACAAGTTGAATTGTCCAGGTGGCACTGGCTGCCAATGTTCTTGAAAGTGAAGAGAAAGCCAACCTCAAAGTTGAATATGAAAAGAAAAAATTATGAAGCTGATGGACTCAAATTATGTATCCATTTTAAGCACCCTGTTTTTATAACTTTCTGTGGTAAAAACTGTGTCAAAGCATAGAGAAGGAGGGCTTTTTCTCCAACACTTAGGATTCATTTTCATTGATAATTTTGATGCTTTTGATCTCCCTGCTGGCTCTATGAGAGTCTCCATTGCCTTTTTAGAGGCAGAACATCCGCAGAGTCTTCCATTTCAGTTCTGTTGTTTTCTAATACCTGGTAAAAGTGAGTGGTTGATAATTCAGCCCCATAAATTTGTGCCTTCTTTGCTTAAGTACAGATCAGCTTTTGTTTTTCAATAGGAAAAGTTAGGGTTTTTTTCTTCTCTGCTTTGCACAAAGCATAAGCTCTTAGGCTTTAGTGTGAAATTAACTCTCAAATTTCTTGCCAGATGTAGTTCTTAATGTTCAAAGAAGCTTTGGCCAAGTGTCCAAACTGTTCATGCCTGTTTTATCCAAATAGATTTAAAAACCTTTGAATGTTTTCTTTCATCGTCTTACTCTTTGATCAGTGACACAAGAAGTTGTGAAAATTTGTGTGTGTCCAGGTGTTCTGTGCTTAGATTATGAGGCAACCAGGGATTTTGACAGGTTTGGTTAAGCATTTAAAGCTTGGCGTGAGCATCAAAACTGAACCCTTGAGAATCTGTCTTCCTGCCTAAACATCTGCGATGTGTGATTTCCATTGTCTTTTAGAGTACAGTGAAGAGCAAGAGAAAACAGATATTTAGCATTTGGGGTATGCAAAGGTGATTTGTTTCATGTGGATTGCAGTGTAAGATTTTGAGAAGGATGACATGTAGCTTTCTGATGCAAAATCCTCTGCTGCCTTAAATTTCCATAGCTTCATTGATGTTGATGGAAGTAGGGCAACATAGACCTACTGAGGTTTGCCTATATTTCATTTGTAAATTTGCCAGAGATATTAAGGAGAGATTGTGCAAAAGATGGTTCTGTTGTATGTGGCCTCTGCACATTTTTACTTGAGTTTGTACTTAAGTCTGTACGTATTGGGATCCAGCTGCCCTGCTGACAGGACGAAACATTTGTTCAGAGAGTGTCACTGTTCATATGGAGGTTATGGTTGCTGGTGGGGTAGTAGAAAACATCCCATGGGAGAGACCACTCTGTGTCCAGGTTTTGCCCGTTATGGAGTGTGCTTTTCTGAGCAAGTTCTGGAAATAACTGAAGCCCCTCTTGAGTTCAGCAGTATGTGTAGATGGTTTCATGAATGGAAGCATGGGCTGAAGGGGACTCACTGGTGGACTAAATTAAATCATGTTAAACTAAACAGAAAGACATAAAAACTCTATCTATCTATCTATCTATCTATCTATCTATCTATCTATCTATCTATCTATCTATCTATCTATCTATCTATATCTAGCTATATATCTACCTCAATACTGCTGTTTGAAAGGGATAAAGAGGGAGATGAGACCAGACTATGTGCAGATTACACAAATAACTTGGATCTTTGAGTTATAAGCCCTGTGTTGGATCACCGTCAGTCTGAGACTAAATAGCTGGGGGCATTAGTCCTGTACCTCTGTTTTGGCAAAGGACAGGTTTATCTAAGGAGGTTTCAAATGCCTTCCAGAAAATGTTTTAGATATTTCTCCTGTTGTTTGAATGAATGTACAAAGTTAATTACTCTTTCTATAAATTATGAAGTTTGTCATGATAACTGTGGCTTTTGTCATTCCAAAATCTGTGTCACAAGTTACTTTGCTAGCTGTAAGGACTCATTTTATGATTCTTAGGACCTGTCTTCCAGCTCTAGAAGAGAGGCACCCCCACACCTCTCTGACACCCAGTTCCTGACTTTGCCTTTATGTCATGTTATCCCACTTTCAGGAATTAGAGGAAATACTTTCATAGTGGACCTTTCCTTTTTTCTAAGGTCAGCGTGATCCTCCTTGTGGTATAAGGACTGTTAAGTGTTTGCAGGGACATGCTGTTCTCACTTCCCCAGACTGTGACAGCTTTTCTCTTGAGGAACTCATCCTTGAAGAATATTGACTGCATTAAAGCTCAGGGCACTCTGAAGCACATGATTGCAGTTTTCCATGGGTTCAATTTTACATCAACTGATATAGTGGTGCAAGATCCCTTATTTTCTCTCAAGGGATTTGACTTCTGGAAGGGCAATAATCCACATTCAATATATTTGACTTTGGTACATCTCATGGGCTTGCCAGATATTTTGGCAGATTTTCTTGGCAACTTTTCTCCTGGATCAAAATTAAGAAAGGGGTCTTTCTGGTGGTTATCCTCTTTACAAAGAGACTGAGAGATTTCTGTCTCTTTTCCCTTGTCCTCTGCCCCTATATCACTGGGAGTAAATTCTCTCTGTGTCTATTTCAAGTCCCTTCTTGATGTTGTGCATAACTCTTGGGGTTTTTTGGAGTCACAAAATTCAACTGCCTCTGCTTTTGCCCAAGCTTCCTCCTGTGGAACCAGGGGCTTTGACATGCTTGTCACACATGCCGCTTGTGGGAGGCAGTCCTACTTGCCCAGGATCAAGATGTTCTGGTGGCCTTTCTGTAAATGTGAAATAACTAAAAATCCAAAAGGTTTAGCTGTCTCCTTTCAGCAGGTATTCAGTGAGATAGCAGTTTTGTCCAAGACTGTGTAGAGCCAGCTAACCTGGAGTTACCTCTGGCATTGTGCTTCACAGGAGGTCGGGGTATATCAATGACTTTATTAAAAAAACCCTTGTCATTCCTGATAAGTACAAAGCAGTCCTTTCTCATAATCCTAGCCATTTGTAACAGAAGTGAGTTCCAGTCGCCCTGGAAGTGTGTCAGTGTACTGAGGAGTGTTCCACTTGAATAAGTTTTCTTAGTCACTGTTTTGCCTAGATCTTGAGATTTATATCCCAGTCTGAGAGTTTGAATGTGTCATGCTTGAAGTCACCCATAGAGAAAATGTGCACAGAAACAAGAAGGCAAGGGGCAGTAAACAATGGAAATGAGTTTGAGTTGATTGAGTACACATTCAAGGCTTACTGATAGTCCTGATAGCCCCCTGATGAGAGGGGATCAAGGGGAAAAATGCCATATTGCTTTTGCTACATGTGTAGAGCTAAAGGAAGAGCCTGATACGTACCTTCACACGTTATAGATACTGTAAAGACAAGTTTCCTCCACAAGTGTCTGCAGCATCTGGATCTACTGTATGGCCAGGTACATGGAGAATGCCTCCTAAGCTACATGGTGGGGTGAGTACCTTTCTTTATTCTCCCCTGGTTTCATTGGCTGTGTAAGGGCTTATTCAGAACTGGGGCAACCTGCAATTCAGTCTATAGATCAGCTGTGCATTTTACTGAAATGTAGTTATGCTGCTTATATATTCTACTTATACAAAAAATTAGTGCAGGCATGAATACAGCTTTAGCAAATAATCTTTGTGAATAAAATGCCTGAAGCATGATCCTGTTGTGAGGATTTGTGCTGTGTTGTGGTGCTCTGTCTAAGGCTGTTATGGCAGAATATAAAAAGAGGCAAACTCAGAATAAAGAATTAGTTTTTAGGACATAAAGAATGCTATGAAAATTGAATTGACTTGTAGTTTCATTGTAGACATGAAATAGGCACAACGTTGTTTTCTAGACATTTTTTTAAATTGTGTGTTCTCATGAGATGCACTTTGCAACAATGCAAAGGTTCTTCAGGTCTCCTTGATACAGAAATTGCTGTGGCTGCATCAGACTCTGTTTTTTAACATGCCTTCATTGGAGAATGTTTTGAAGGTGATACCTTGTTGTGTCTTATTCCCTTCTCTATACGATTCCAGCAATTCTGCAGGTTATTACGGTCAAAGTGCTTAGCCCTTTGCCTGCCCTCTGTTACTCTAATAGCTATCTTTCTGTATAGAGGGAAAAAGATGGAATGCAGGTTAGATTTGTCGTACAACCCTTATGTAGATTCAGCCCTCTGGTTTATGGTATGCAGTAAGAAGTTGTGCTGAATTTGCGATGCATATTTGCCATTCAAACTTGTGAATGAGAAGTGAAATAACTCAATAGTTACTGTGAGTTATGTAGAATGCTGCTTATATAGTTTACATATATAATTGTGGAATAGATTGCCACTGATAATAAACCCATTATTATACAGTTGCACTTTAAATAGTGTGGCTAAAATAGTCTCTCACTTATTTTATTTAGTCTTGTAGAGAAAAATGAATTACCTTTTCACAATGATTAGTTTGCTAAAAATAAATCCCTTGAGTTGTATTTCCTTACTGTAGTTACTGTATGTTACAAGGGAGAAGTGAACGCTTTCATTACTGCAGATTTCACAGGTGACAGCTCAGAAATGTTAATACATGCTAAGACTACATTTATTAATGGGACTAATGCAGGTATGGGCACAAAGCTGTCTCATGTTCTGTGACCATAAGGCATGTTAATCTCTTTAGTTGATGGATTCTTAAATGAGCAGATTGGGTGAATAATTACTCTCTTAATCCTTAGTTTAAAATATGAATGAAAAATGATTTGATTTTTATTTGCATAAGATATAATGTCTTCTAATTGACTTACTTAACAGCTTTGTACTGAGAATTATTTAGTGTTCTTGTTCCCTGTGCTTTTGAAAAAAATTATAGAAACAGAGGCTTACAGTTTTACTGTTCCTCACACAACTTTCAACTGCTTAATAAGAAGCTGAGGACGTGAACAGTACTTAGATGAAATTGTAATATTTCCATTTTTGCTAGCTGTCATGTTGCTTGTGTGAAAGCCTGCAGCTATTGCCTGACATTGTTGCTGGGGAAGAATATGCACAGAGATGTCAAACTTACCTTTCTGATTGCCCTTTTACACTTGTATTCATGCAGTCCTCTTACATTTGTTTATGTTATAAAATTCTTAACAGGAGATGTCTGTTGATTTTTGCTATGGTGAGAAGGCAGAGTGGAGACTGCAGACTGGACAGACTGCGGGTTAAGTAGTACCTTCCATGTTTTTCTGTAGTCTTACTGAAACTATATCTATTAAGATGTCAACAATTCCGTTTCCCTTTTTATTTGTTTTTGTCTGAGGGGTTTCATTTTTTTAAAAGAGTCATTGTCAGAGTCTGATTTTCCATAATAAAAGAGAATCATGTAAAATTTATAGTTTTTTTTTTTTAAAACTGATGATCATATATGTAGGATGAGACTTCTCACTCTATTATCAAAATGCAAAGGTTAGTACACCTGCTCACCAATAGATTGTTCTGAGTTTAATGTTTACACAAGCAGAGTTCAGCATGCGAGAACATAATCCTGTCACGTTTCATGCTAGTCTTAAGGCAACTTAGTATTTAAGTTAATGCAGTTCCCATGTAATCAGCCCTTTTGCAGCTCGTTTGCTCTGCTTTGTCTGGTAATTTTAGCTTTATTTTCTTTTGTCCATTTTTGGCAGTGTTTAATTAATTAATTCAGACTGTCTTATTCAGCTCCAGTGCTTCTTGGAGTTCATCTTCTCACAATGTAAAAGATTGTGCTCTTGTGTGAGGGTTAGTCTTGTTTTCAGATTTCCAGTTTTTATGTTTCAGGTTCAGAACAGCTCTTAAGTCCTTTGTACTTGCTGTAAAATGGTAGATTTTGTAGACGTCGAGCTATAGAAGTGGGAAAAAGATGAAACATGTTATGGGAAAAGGGACTTTGTGCACTTATTACAGTCTCTTCTCCTATTATTGCCTGGGTAGACTGATACCAGTTGCTGTCAAGTCTTTCCTTTGCGTATTGCACTTTTATTAGATTCTTCCTCAGAATCTGTCCCCCATCAAAATTAATCTACTTCCATTTTTGTTTTCCTTTAGATATGGATGAGAATAATCAGTAAAATCCAGCATAATGCTTATTATGCTTATACCATTGCACTAAAATATGATTTGTTCATAATTCATAAGGGCAGGACTTCTTTTGATATTTTTACTACAGTGGATTTATAAGTTCATAATACCATAAGCTATTCCAGTTTGTTCTGTCTCCTCTGGGATACCAAATGTTGAAGTTTTTTTTTTTTTTTCCCCTGCAGTTGCTACCATTATAGTATTCCTCAGCTTGGTAATGTTTTTCTGGTAATTAGTCACCCATTGCCCTATGAGAAATCTAAGGATTTTCTTCTATGGGGTTGTGGGTGTTCTTTATTTTTTTGCCCCTTCAATCAGCCAGATACAAAGACATTTACTTTTGTTTTGGTGTCCTTTTTTATTAATCGTGATCATTGGTGCCTATTAGCACGGTTTCTCTTGGTTATCTATGTCCTATGAGAAGAAAACAAGGCATAATGTGCTGTATTCCAAGAGCGGCCATGGGGATCTGTGCAAGTGTCACATTGTCTTTGTAAAATAAATACACAGTTGACATCACAGTCTTTTGCTCAGTGGGGGCGGGGGAATTACCGAGAAGCATTTAAGTTGCTTTCTACTGAGTTAGCAATGGGGGTATTTATGCACTGCAGCGGCAGCCTCACACTGCCTGTGTGCTCTCCCAATTTGTCAGGGGGCAGCCGTGGCACTGGAGCGCAGGGAGCGATCTGCAGCTTGGGACACCTCCAGTGCCTCCTGCCCGCACGCCGTGCACTGAGCTTTGTCGTGGCGGAGCGGTGACAGCCAGTTGGTGAATGTGCGTGTGGCAGTGCCTCAGAAAGAGACAAACCCTTGCTTAATTGAAATACTTTATTAGCTGATTAAAGTACGTGGGGTCAGTAAAGCAGTCAAACTGAAGAAAACGCTACATAAAGCATTAACAGATTATAGCACTTCCTAAGACCTCTTCCAGCTGCCTACTCTGCTGCCCACACTGTGTCTATCCAGAAGGGTCTTGCCCCTGCTTGTCCATCCCTGGATGATGGAGGCTGCTTTGCTGGGCCTTGATCACTGAGCAGGATGGGGCTGTTCTGACCGAAGTCTAAGGGACCAACATGGAATTTTATCTCAGGTCCAGTGATAAGGAAAAGGGCTCCAGTGCTTCTGCACAGTTGTCGACCTTGTTGCCTGATACTCTTCCAGGTTTTTAGAGGATCGTTTGCCCTTTCCTCTGACAGAATTGCTCTACCATGCCAGGAGATATCACCAGTCTCTTGGCCTGACTATTACATGAGTCTGAATCTTGCACTGCTTTGAATGATTTCGTCTCATGTCCCATTTTCTGTTCTTTTTGCTTATTTCCTCATGCTCCTTTTGGGCATTGGTCTTTAGGGTTATTTCTTCGTGTTACTTTTGGGATGCTGACATCAGTAATTTCCAGGCAAACGTTTACTCCCCTTCAATCAGTCATGCACAAACTCCATCTTAGTCCCCCCTTCTCACAGCCCAGAGCTATAAAGACTGCTATATATAATTTTTCTGTGACAAGGTCATAGTGCCAAAGAAGGTCTGTGAGATGCATCTACAGTTATTCAAGTGTTTGAGGATTTTTTGGAAAGGCTTCCTGGGGTAATGTTGGATACTACATTTTCAGCAGATTGCGTGAAGGAAGAGGAAGGGGCAAGTACAGAAGTGTTGTTGCAAGGTTTTGAAGATTTATTGCTGTGTAGCAGTGAAAGCCTTCCAGCTTCTCAGGTCTGTCCAGACAGAACCAGACTATCACAGGTTCCTCTGATTAGATTTAGACTCATTAAGCAGGCTGTGCAGACTCATGGCTGTTATAACCAGTATAATTTAATTTCATTAGTAAAGTGGCTATATACTTTTCAATGTCATGGGCAATGGTGTCACAGCATGTTTGCACTATAATAGATATTTTTATTGGTTTATTTTCATTAGTAGTATATTTTCCACTTTTTGCTCTTGAAGAGATTAGCCACTCTGATTTTAGCATTTTCCAGCATGTCGCAGACTCTCAGCTTACCCTTTGGGCTTAATTATGAATGCACGTCATGTTTGCAATTACATTAAACATAAGCAACAAAATGTTACATGAGTTAAGATGGACAATAGTCAGCTTCCTTCCAGAGAACACCAAAGTCAAGGAGATAAAAGCTGAAAATTAAGCTAGATATTTTCTTATTAAAACTGGGAACTGTATTTTTTTAATTTTCAACTGTATTTTGAACATTAAAAAAATCTGTAGCACTAGTTTATAAGAATGAAGGTTACAAAACAATTGATATTAGGCAATATTTAATTTTTAAATAAAACCACGTAACAGTTTTGTATAGAAGGAGGGATTTATTTATTTGCATATGAACATTCCGTTTACATATAAGGGAAGCCTGATTTATCAGAAAACCCATGCCTTTTAATGAACTTGAAGTTCATTAAAGTACTATGACTTGATTTTGAACTCTCTCTCTTTTCAAATGAGCATGACCTATTTGGATTAGGGAAAAAAAGCATTACTGATCCTTTGTCACTGATACTTACTGAAGTCAAAGGTATGTGCCAAGCATGTTCTTAATAGTTCCCAAAGGAATTGTCCTAGGAAGACAAATGTATGCTTTGTATAAAATAAAAATAAAAAAAGAGACCAAAATCATTCTGTGAGTTTAAGATGAGTTTAAGATATTGTTTGGGAGCCTTATTCATTCCCTCTTTTGTTACTACAGAAAATTCTAGAGGTTAAGCAGGAGGTAATCCCGGGGAGGTAAAGCTGAAAGCCCATTTTTGTGGAAATCTACATTGCATCTGTAGTGAGAGAAGCCATAGAAACAAGGTGTTCTGCAACTTGCAGGAAGAAGATTAATGATTTTGATTGAAACCTTCAAACAAATAGCCAGGAGAGTTTTCAATTACCATTTTCATAAGAAGTTGGTAAGGAAGGCAAATACATACAGACTACAACTTGGTGCATCTAAAAAAGTTATAGTGAAGCTCCAAATAATATAGAAAGTATATCTTTCGGTTCCTTTGTCAATGATGGTAGCTATATTAGGTAAGAAACAAAAGGTGTGATAAAAAGTTTTATATAACCAGCAGAATAACTTGAACTGAATTAGAGTCACTGTATGAAGGACAGAGAGAATAACATGTCAGGTAGCACTCTGTTTTTTAAGGACTTCATTACCTTTCTTAGTGTTAACTGAGAATGTAACTGTGAAGTGTTGGATGTGTGGATCGATATGCTGCCAGAGGGATCTGTTACCAACCATCAAGTGATACTAGAGAAAAGAAAAGTTACTTTAAGTACCTCTGTAATTCACAGTTAATAAAATGGTGGTGTTATGGGGGAACTTCAATTTAAGAGACATTTAGTAGAAGATTTGTGCAATTGGACATAAAACAAGCTATTGTTGCTAGAAAATAGAGGATAATTTCATAAAGCAAAAAGATACTGCATTGAATATATGATAAGTCAATTCTGCGTTTGATTTTGATGGATAAAGATGAAATAACCACTGGATTAGA
Source organism: Orthonyx spaldingii (assembly GCA_013397795.1). Lineage (NCBI taxonomy): Eukaryota > Metazoa > Chordata > Aves > Passeriformes > Orthonychidae > Orthonyx > Orthonyx spaldingii. The sequence continues at coordinate 1,267,334 of VZTJ01000748.1, forward strand.
AGCTGATGGTTGCCTAGGGACCAGTAATTCTGATCTGATTATATTTAGTGTAAGAAAATAGAGCACAAGTCCAATCACAAGCTTGTATCAAAAGGGCTAATTTCCCAGAACTGAGGGAAACTGTATTTGAAATCGTCTGAGAGGAAGATATAAACAGAAAATTGTGAGTTCCTTTAGAAAGAGTAAAGGAAAGGGCACCGAGGAAAGTATCTATAGCTAAGAAATGGACGGAAGCAGTGAGATTTTTATTCTAAAAAACAGTCAGATCAATTAGTGCAGTGTTGCAGGCTTGTGACTAGAAAGAGGTGGGAAAATCTTAATGTTGATTTAGGGGAAAAAAAGGCAAGAATGATAAATAATTTTCTTTCTGCATTCTGAAATGTGTATCATAGGTCGTACCAATGAGATTGCAGAAATCCCTCATCTTTTCAGATCTTTTAGGAACAAAGGACAGCAGTGATAAATAACATAGACTTATGGAATGAGAACTGCTGTTACACCTGCACCACAAGAGATTGAGCAAATCTACAGAAAATTGTTGCAGTTGGTTATTGGACTTGTGAAGAAGCATTTAATCACTCAAAAGGTTGCACCTTTGTATCTTACCTGTCTTTACAAACTACACCGTTTTTTGAGGAAAAAAATTGCAAAGGCAACACAGTTTGCTGAAGGCTTTTATGGGACTCACAGGACCCCCATGTTGAAGGTCTATAGCTATGCTATGGATTAAAAAATTGATATTAACATAAAAGAAATCACTGCTAGTATTTTGTTGAATCAATACAGCTTGGCCAGCTGTGAACAAACGCAGACCATTGAGCTTTTACTCCATCAAACCAAATTCTGAAATGACTAAATTCACCAAGAAAGCAACTCAGAATAACTGCACTGTAGCTCTGCAGGTATCTTTCAAACATAATACATTCTGTAATAATAAATGCTGGAATCGTTTTGTTTTTTATTTGGCTGGGTAATGCAGGCCCGTCTCTAATGCCGTAGTAGCTGAAGGTGCTGGTCCCTTCACCAGAAGGAATAACAAGTGCCAAGAATCTTGTAAGATGTTAGTGACAGCTCTAATGGGGGCAATAAGATCTTTAGTCTGGTAAGATGGTTACAAACTAAATTACAATGTGTGTTTCTTAGAAAAATAGAGGACAACTTTTCTGCAGTTTTACAAACAATATAATCAGCTGTTACAAGGAAGTATTGGGAGGATTACTTACCACTAATCCATCTCAGACCTGCTGTTTGTGCTATTTTGAATAATCTATTTTTTGTTCAAATAAAATTACGTCAGATCTGTTTACATGTAATTACCAATGCTAATTTTTCTTATCCTTTCCAACTTTCAAAATTAATGCAGGAGAAGAGTACATATATTTTTATGTGAAGTTTTATCCAACTTGTTAAAATAAAAAAAACCCCCAAAACTGCAAGAGATCTGTGTCACTGATCGTTGTTTTCAAGTGATCCTGTAAATGACAGTGCTTGATTCACCTCATGCATATTTAAATTTTGCTTGTCTGCAATACTATCAGTGCATTTGAAGCCCTGTCATGTTCTTGGGACTAGCTGGTTCAGAATATGATGATGCAATGATAGAACAATCAGTTCAGTGGTACGAGTTATACCATGCTAAACTTACCAACAAGATAATTCAAATTTCTCTGTCTCAAGTTGGAAAAGAGCCTCCCTTCCCCTTCCCCTGCAACAGCAGAGAAAATCTTCTCAGCTACGTACAAAACGTTTACTTTTTCTCTGGGTAGATTATCTAAGGATGGAAGCTAATTAAAGTACTTTTATTTTTGGGGGACAAAAATCTGAAAGGTTTTCTGAGAAGTATGATATGTACACAGTGATCACTTGGTTCTTACGTGGTTTGAATGCAGCATGTTTGCAAAAGTAGCTATGATATTTCTAATGAGAAAGGTTTAATTCTGCAAATGGTAGTTCATACTCTGTTTTTGGGTTCTTGTAGGAAAAACAATGTCAAGTCATGTTGTTGACTAGTTAATACAAAGCATGGAAGTTAAAAGGCAACACATAGGCTTATCTTATTGCTTTGTGATACACACCTTACTTGTTCATTATATCTTTTTAGAAAATAGAATCCAAAATTCAGGCTGGACACTGACTTGTAGGATTCCTAATATGAAAAGCTAGTAACAACTGCGGTTCAATAAATGCTTCATTGAACTCGGATGAAAATTTGGATTAAACCTCTCTTTATTCTGTGCCTACAGGTCATATATTTGCCCAGGATAGAAACAAGTAAAAGTGGCAAAAAGTTGAAGGGAGGATCCAAAAGAATTGCAGTTTTTACATCATTTGATAACCTTTCAAGATGGTTTTGGACACTTTTCAGTTTTGTGCGGGATCATTGCAGTTGGATTCAACCTTAAAGGTCTTTCCCAACATAAATAATGTTATGAATCTATTCTATGTAGGGTTTCAGTTTTGGTTTCTGATCATTTTTTTCTGTTAGAGCAGTAGGGTAGATTTGGTTCAATACTGTTAGTTTAGTGACTATAAAGACATGAGCTTCTAGGCTACAGGGGAACATCTTCCTACTTCATTGGCCTCACAGTCCTTGCAGACTTCATGAACTATCTGTCTTGGTTCCGGAAATTCATTTATAGGAGTTGTCATATAAACAACTGGGCAGTTGGGCATGGACAGTTCATAGATTTCTACATTCCATGTAGTTGAGAATGAGAATAGTACTGAACACTTATTTAAGCCCCACCATTTGTTGGTTCCTGCAACATCTGTTTGCTACCATCTCTGCATTACAGTTACACTGCAGAGACGCCAGGGAGAAATAGTTAATTACTTATATCAAGCACATTTTGCTGGTTTATCAACAAGAGAGATACTTGGAAATGTCTGCCAAGCAAGCTGTAGAGCTGAGTATTCCTCCCCACAGTCCAGTGTGTCTAATGGTTCTAGGTCACTCTCGAGCCTCAGGCAGGCGATGGGACAGATGCTGTAGTGCCACTTCAAATGGCAGGCAGCATCTTTATTAATTCATGTATATTTAACTACATACCTGTTGTGCATACATCTAAATCTCAATTAGGGAGCATGTCCGGCAAAGGTGATCTGAAACTGCTCTCTTACTGTGCTTCCAAAGCTCAGGTCCCCTAGTCCTCCTGATTTTATGTCTTTGTCCTGCAGTCTGCCCTTTGATGGGACCACATGTCTGTTGGCCTTCTGCCAAGTTTCATATCCACTGAAACCTTTGATACATACGAATCTTTGTGTTACTGACCGGTTCATTATGAGAGGAGAAAAGTGGTTTCATCTCTTTCAGTCTCGACTATAAGGCAAATTACTTTCTCATCTTGCTAATATTAACAACAGGATGCTGCACTTTCATGTCACAGATTGTCGCAACTGGATAGAGAGTACGGACGGCTGGGTGTAATTCCTGTTCTGGTTTAAGTCTGGATGAGATGGTCCTGGTTCCTGTAAGTCTAGGCTTTAAAATTATTCTGCTGTCCATGCCACCCCATCAAATCCCTTCCTGGGATGTGTAGGAGGAGGCAGCAAGGCGGTTGAGACTTACTTACATTGTTGTAGTGGCTGTTTCTGGGAGAGGGAGGCCAGTTATGCAGCACCTACATATATTTGCTCTCACCTTCCTTTTGTTGCTTGGAAAAGCAGCTATGTAGGTTTCAGTTTTCATCTCCTATAAAAAGCAAAAATATTTGTACTCTTTCACCTCTAGCTGTTTCTGTTGAAGGACTTTAAGATCTAAGTATTTGTCCAAAACTGAGCTTGGGCGTGTTACTGTCATCTGCTGGTTGAGCAGTGTACAGTCTGTTTCCATGTTATGAGTTACCAGCATCACAGCTCATGATGAGAGGTAAAGGAAACTGTTTTGATCTCTCCAGTATCAGTAAAGCTCAGTTGTTGACCATACCTGCCAAAGGATGAAGCAGTCATTAGAAAACTTAGCTATATCAGGAAAAGAGCCTCCACGTCCTCCCTCTATGCAAGAGAAATGGGGAACAAAGTCTGTTTCTAGTAGAGTTCACTTAACAGTGTCACACCACTTACTGCTTCAGATACCTAAAAGAGATTTCACAGCTGGAGTAATGAAGACTTTCCTAAGATGTTGCATCATTCCTTAGACTCTTCTTTTTCTTTTAAAGTTTCCCGTATAGCAGTATTGGCAACACAAAATGAAAACACAAAATGACAGTATAATTCAAAGAGGTAGGTTATAAACCAAGTATTATATTAATGTGGCTAATAATACTTTGTCATTTTTCAGGTGAAGAAGGCAATTGTTTTCCCTTCATACAATCCCTAATGACTGTTGCAGGGGTTTAGGAAATTTTTTACACTGTTTCTGTGGAAATTTGGTGGAAATTAGGTAAGTGTCAAAGTACTGCGTTTCTCTAACTTTTTTACTTACATAGGTGGACACAATATAGGAAACAAAGTGTTATCTCCAGTTTAAATGAGTCCTAAAACCCTGATGATCAGATGCAGTGGGGTGCTAAAAGCTACTTACTGTAAATTTAAAGGACGTAGAAAAAGAGTGAACAATTCCTATTTCCAGCAAATTTGCATATGCACAGATGAGAGACAACTTGATGTGCTTCAGCAGTTAAACAATTTTTATTTTGAACACTACTGCCTGTTGTGGACAAAAATTGTTGTAGGCATTTGAGGAAAACACTTGATAACCCCCTACAAGGTGGACCGAATAATGTGTGCGTGCACAAAGTTTTGTAACATAAAGGAAGGTAAGTTCCATGTAACTAAGAGCATGAAAAGCTGAATTAGATGCCATTTTACCCCACATGGAATAGTTCAGGAGGTGTGTAATTTGGGAATGTCAACTACTAAGTAACAGTCTCAGATACCTTAGAAAATACTTATAAATGGCTTACAGGCAGTATACTTTAAGATGAAATTACTACTGTGCACCTAAATGAGATGCTTATTTCAGTCCCTGAGCAACTTAATTTCAAGACAGCAAAGGTCAGGGAGGCTCTACTAATAATCTAATAACAATTGACTGCACGTTTCTGGGAGATTTAGCTGCAGCAGAGCCTGGTTGTTGAGAACAGGATGAATTAGTGGTTCCTTAACTCGCATACCTTGGAGCAGCATCAGCCATTAAATCTGACTAACACAATGTCATGGAGTAGCAGAAGGCAACTAATGCTTGGGCAACTGCACTAGAAAGTTGGAGCGCACCCACTCTGGTTTTGAGCAGATTTGTCTGTGTTTCACCTAATAAGGATGCAGTTAAGTTGGAATTGGGGTATCCCATATCAAGGTTTTAGCTGATAAGCATCAGATGATGATTCTGAAGAGGAATTAGATGTTGAATGCATTCACTCAAGTGAAAAAATTACTTCTTCTAGCAGCCTTAATCACTCTAAACTTTGCCTCCATCTGAATCTTACTATGATCAGATTGTATGATGAGTATAAATTCACTTTGAAATGCCCAGATATTAAGCACTAAGTAATGGCCAGGAATTGTTATAATATTGATAGAAAAATAATATTCTGATCACAATACCTTGTAAGAGTTTCTCTGGAATGCTGAGTGGACATTTAAGTCTCAAGACCAGAGGCTTGTTTACAGATTAATTAAAGTAAATGCACGTTAGTAGTGATATTATTAGTATTTGGTGTCTTTGGGAATTTACAGGCAATTAATCTTAATATTTCCTAGAGGAATAAATGATAATTTAATGATGACTGATTTGATGTAGTTATTCTAAATATGATCTTGACATTTATTAATATGATTTAAAAAACATTTCTTATTTATTTTATGGTAATCAGTGAAGACTCAGTTTAAAAAGGAAACTTTTGATTTTGAGTGAGTGTATTTGTCTCTTGAGTTGAAGGTGAAATCTAATATGTCATGGGAAGGGGAGAGAGAGCCTTGGTCTTGCAACATCCCCTGCCCTGATGTTGTGGGGCTGTGTGGGATGGGAAAAGCTCCTCTTGAAGGAATAGTGGCTGTGCTCCCACTTGGTGTCTCAGATGTTCCCCACACTGCTTTGCCTAAGAGCTACACTCAATAACTTGGAAAGAAACTAGGCTAGCAAAATAAATAAAACCTCTTTCTGGCTGGTGAGTTGAATCAGTGTATGAAAAGGCATGCTAGAACTGATGCCAAAGTATTGTGTGAGTAGAAGAGGGAAATTATTGCTCTTGTTGCTGAGTTAGCAGCATTCATGGTATTCCAGTTTAACCCAAGTATTTCAGCATGAAGACTGACATTTTCTCAAAGCAATACCCAGTTTTTCACATAGGTGCTCTCTGGAGTATTACTTCCTGTTTGAGAAAGCACTTGGAGAAAGCAGGAGGGTCAACTGAAGAGCTCTGAGAAGTCATGGCAATCCCTAGAATACAATCATCCCTTGTCTTCCCTCAACTTCTTTTAGACATTCTGATTCCCATATTTCCAGTTATTAATTTCTTTGAGGCTTTGGGATGTTGGAGATAGCATCATTATTTCATTGAGTAGGAGTAGTAGAGCTGAGTTTTGTTAGCAAACTCAGTTTGGCAGTGAGACAGTGAATGGAGTTAACATGGTATTTCTTTGTAGGGGGGATGTTACCACAAATCTGCCAGGAGATTATGGTTGGGATCTAACTGGAATCTCATTGAATATATACTATTCAATATATTTCTGAATCTGGAAAAATGACAAATAGTCATAAAAAAGACATAATTCTGTAGCATCAAATAATTAAAGCATTAAATTAAAACCAAAGAATTACTGAAGAATCTCGTGGTACTCAGTGACTGCGCAATAATGCAAGAAATAAAATTGTAGCAATAAATTCAAAGTAGCGTAAAGGGGATAAAACTGTTGCTGCTAACACAGCGATGGGCTGTAAATTATCCATTAGCACTCAGAAAAGAGATCTGGAAATCATTGTGATAGGAGCCTGAAAATGCTGGTGCTGTGCTTAGTACCAGTCAGAACAATGTTAAAAATGGTTAGGAGAGGAGGTGAGGACAAAATGAAAAGTATTTTATAAATGAACTGCGCACTTGCATCTTGAGTAGGAAAGAGCTGCTGTATGAGGAGAGATTAAGTAGACTAAGGCTCTCCATTTTACAGAGGAGGTGATTGAGGAAGAAATCATTTTATTATATAAATATTATATCAAATCATAAATGAATTGGAGAACACTGGGCTAGGGTATATTCAGTAAAATGAGCAGGAAGCATCTCTAAATTAATGGAAATAATTTTCATACTGTACCAAGTTATTTTGTGGGCCTCTTTGCCCAGGACATCTACATGTCCACCAAGTGGATTAGGCATGGATGATAAATCAAGGCTTATTCAACTACAGAAGTCTTTAAAATAGATATTGCAGAATATTGGGGGAGTTAGTTGCAAACTTTCCCCACTTTTTTAATGCCATTTTCGTCAACATCTCCTACAGCTGCTATTAGAGAGAGGAGACTGGTTAGTCTGACATCTGTTTTTATCCAGTAAACCTGGTCTTACACACAGGTTAATTTTTAACCTCAAGAGGTATATGTACAGAAACAGCTGCCTAAATAGTCTCCTGGTAGCACTTATGCAGAATAGATGGAGCAAATAGTAATTGTCACTAGTGGTCCTGTGTCAAACCAGTAAGTCCATATGAGCTGTATTACTGAAGGCACAGCAGAGATGAAGGGCAGTTGTGGAGGAAAGACATTGACAAGAGCTGGACACTAACATAGTGTGTGGATAAAAAACTTTGATTCTGGTCACAGTGGTCGTCACTATTAGAAACAGTTAAAAAGCCCTAACTTTAGGAACAACTTTAGAGCTTGTAGCTTTGCTGTTAACTCTGTGCTTGACTGTGGATAAGGCAAGTTCCTTGCAGTGGCTGAAGTTTAATATTGTTTAGCTTTTGTAAAGATTGTGTTGTGTCTTTAATATTCCATCTGTCAGATTAGAAGAAAAATATTTAGGGGGCTATAGTCCAATAGGAATTGGAAATTAGGAGCTAGAAATTGAAGGATTGCTGAGAAATTTGTCAGAGTTTAAGTGGCAGATTTTCTTGAATATGAGGGGAGACCTAAAATTTATGGAGTTTAATCTCCAGCCTCTCTACCCAAATACATTGTAAAAGAAAGTTGTGTGGAAAATAAAGCTTTGAAAATGGCACAGCGAAAACCTAGAAGTGGAAGATTTATGGAAAAAAATGTGGAAAGGAACACAGTGCTTGTTATTTGATAGAAATGTTAAACCAGGAGGTGAAGAGCTTTGGACTTTCATTATACTGAATTCATATTTTTCAACTTGTCTTGAAAAGATAAAATTGGAAGACCAGCTGTGGAGAAGTGTAGCTGAGTGGAAAATTTTGTCTATGACATGTTATGTGGAAGGTTATGGGTCCCTGTGGTTCCTTATGGATCTTAAATGGAGATTCACTCTGTACCCAGAGGCCTGAGGAATTGATATCCTCAGTATCTTCTATGTAACAGCACAGTAAATTCCTGTGCCACTGTTCCACAGGCTGGTTGCTGTATTTCTTACATATCCAAAAGTATGTAATTTATATGAAGAAACTTACAAGAGTATCCAAATTAGTTCAGAAATGGATAGCACTTTTAACAGTAATTTGGTGTTCTGACTCCATAACTTAATGCCATCCATCAAAGCCTTGAAAAAAGTTTTCTTCTCATCTCACTTATTCATACAGTTCTGCAAGCACAGAAGCTGAACATCCTCCATGGTGCAGATGAACACACTAAAGGAGAGCCTTTGCCTCCTCATCGTGAACAAAATCAGTCATGAACTGGGGAATTACTGTTGATTTGTATTAACCTGTAATTTCTGATGCCAGTAGCAAGAAATAAGATGAATAATTATGGTAGGTGACAGATCTGTTTGGTCAGTTGCTGATGTGGCTGTGACCAGCACAGGGCAGTCCCTAACCTCTTCCACAGGTCACTCTTGCAGGTTCTACCCTGCCCCAGCTTGTTATGGCCAATAAACCTAATTCTCCCCTAGTTCTTGACTTTGTTAGCCAAGTTTCAAGAGTACTGGGAATAGTTGGTCTTTCTAGTCTAAGCTGGGGTTGTGCAAATCTGTTCAGAGTAGTAAGATGCATGAGTTTCTGTTCTGCAGCCTATGGGAGGCTCATAAGTGAGGAACCTTTTCTTCTAGCAGCTCAGTTTTAAAAAGAAAATTATTAGTTCTGGTTTGGAGATGGTCATGTGAATTTGGTACTTAGTAGGATGTTGTGAATGGCTTCTCAGGGAGCTCTTGCATTGCTTTCTGTAGTTTCCTGGCTTCAAATCTGGTATAATTAGATGGGTTGAAGTTGAAGACCACAATGAGGTCTCCCGTCAGGCTCTTCTTCTCCAGGCTGAACAGACCAAGTGATGTCAGCTACTCCTCATATGGCTTCCCCTCCAGACCCTTCACCATCCTCATTGCCCTCTTCTGGATGCTCTCTGATAGCTTCATGTCTTTCTTACATTTTTGTGCTCAAAACTGCCCCCAGCACTCAAGGTGAGGCTGCCCCAGTGCAGAGCAGAGCAGGACAATCCCCTCCCTTGCCCGGCTGGCGATGCTGTGCCTGATGCACCCCAGGACATGGTTGGCCCTCCTGGCTGCAGGGCACTGCTGACTCATTATTCTCAAAGAACAGACTTGCATGTAAAAGCAAAAGTATGTTAACAATTACATGAATAGCAGAATACAGGAAATGTTAATGCTTCAATTTTCCAAGCCTTTATATTCTTTTAATTATGAAGTTTGTCCCAGCAGTATTAGTCATTGATATTTAGTGCTAATTTATCTAGCCAGTAATATATAATAGAAGATACAATCTTCAAATTATTTTAGTAGCTTGTGTTCATAGCTACCATATGGAAGTAATTGAATAGATTAAGTGGAAGTGGACATACTACAAATCAACTCAAATTTTGTGTTGAAATCTTTCAAGTGGGTTATCAACATTTCATCTTTATGTCCCAGTATCACTGATTCTATGCCACTTCTGAACTATATATATATAAAATGAGTAAAAAGGTATTAATGAGACTGGGGTTTTTTTGTAATATGCGTTCGTAGACTAAAGAAAAATATGTTAGATTCCAGTAAGTTGTACCCTAATTCTCCGTAAAGAGAGCCAAACAATAGAATGCTGAAGCATAAATGCTTTATGAAATCAGGATACCTTCAGTGGGAAGATTTAAAATAGATCCACCAAATAAGAATAAATGAAGAAATGGATAATGATCTGGATACGTGCTGGGCTCAAACTTCTTTATGTATTCAAAAGTGAGTTGCTGTGCTTTAGTGATGCCAGATGGTACATACTGGAAAGAAATAGATTAAGAAATAAAAGTCTCAAAAGCCTATTTTCCTGGTCTTCAGAACAATTCTGTGCTGTGAAGTACTGAGTCAGGATCACCTGATATTTACAAGGGAATTAGTCAGGATCACTGACACATTCTGTATGACATAAAACAAATTGTCCATGGCATTGATTAAAATATTTTAAAGTAAAATTAACAAGGTAATTTTGAATAGGAGAGAATACTTTTCAAAGTTTTCTGAGGTTACTTTTCCTTTACAGTCATTTATCACAAATATTTCTGGTGCCTTTCACAATCCCAGTGGTAAATTTGCGAGTTATTCTGCCCAAATCAACACACAAGCCATGACTAAGATTATCTTTTTAAAGTGTCCCAGGAGTAACACTGAATCACTCTACATCATCCAACTGTTAGAGAAAGTGGTTGGTATTCTTGGGTGAGAATTTATCATCTTGTTCCGTGTGTCTTAGAATTCATTCAGGTCAGTAAGCTGAGGCAGAATTTAATCATAACCAACCATCTGACCTAGTTACATGTGGCATGATTGCTTTGAGTCATTTTTATTTCTATATGGAGTAGTGGAGGCAATATGCACCTTCAAATGAGAAGCGTGATTTGAAAGTTGGAGAGTGTATTCTCCCCTTCCTCTGTGCAAACGCTGTGTAGCCCGGGTATGAGCAAGATCATGACACTTCTCAGAAAGCAATAGTAGAGGGTAACCATCTTCAGGTAATCTGTTTTTCAAGTAATGTTTGTTATTTGTAAAGTTATGCAGTCTTCACGCACACATGATGTTTAAGGTCTCTGTTCTAGGATCTGTCATTGGTTACACTCTTGCTGCCCCAAGAAACACAAATTTATGTGACTGTTTTTGTATCCTAGTCAAAGCACTGAAATTATTAATGTCTTTTAAAACACAGTGTACACGCTTCTGTGATCACCTGCTTGCAGGCACTTGGAAAACAACTTTTGAAAAAAACCCAGAAAACTGGACACACTTTCATATAACTCAAAATCATGAAAATTTATGAACAGAATGTATTCCTTTGATGTTTCTAGCATTAATGACTCAGACATCTCATCAGACTTAATTTATAAAGTAACCTTGAAGAATTAAATGGAACTAATTTGTTGCTCAGATGACTCACTGTGTTGTGTCACTTCCGTGGAGTTTTGTATCTGTAGTTTTCTGAAAGCAATAAAAAGTCTGCAATCACTGAAGGAATTATTTATTTTCATCAAATATAGGTGCTTAAGCCATGCAGTGTTCTATTTAAAGAGCCATTCCTAGGGCATTTGGTTTTACAACATATCTTTGTTTCACTGGCTGATGACTTCCATGGGTTAGGGAGATACAAAATCAGTCTGAATTGCTCATATTTATAAATCCATTGGGGTTTTTTTATCCCCTCTGCAGGTAGGCAAGGAATTGTATTTTTCTTATCAAAAATGATATATTGGTATTTTTTTTTACTTTTTACCTTGTTTATAGTGGGTATTTAGAAGCACAGATATGATTCTTTATAATTCTTTTTAATGCAAAAAGAATTTTAAAACATTTTAAGAAATCATTCTTGAAAATATGAAGACTCCCCAAACATCTTATCAACAGCAAAAGTTCCCATCTCATTTATCCCAGAGGGTTAGTCTTGTTGAGCGAACAGGCACTTGCTGTATGCTCATGTTCATTGTGCATTCTTGTGCGTCATTTATGTACGACAGATGCATCCTACAGCAGATACAATCTTTTCGTTTCCCTGAGCTGTTCTTTGTAACCCTCACTGTTAGATGTCAGGTTATCAAAGGCACATTAGAAAAAACACCATCTCCTCCCTGATTACAGCAACCTCTTAGATCTTTGCAAACAATCTTTAGAGGGTCCCTGTGCAGTGAGGTGGTGCTGAAATCACTGCACACATATGAGGAAATAAGGCACAAAGATTGCAATAAATAATTTTGGCCAGAGGAATTTGGGAACTCTGAAGCTGAACATTTTTGTTTAGTATTATCTTGCTGTGTTTTTGTATCAATGGCAGTTACAGCTATTTGGATTAATTAAATAATGAATCGGGCCTCAAGCAGTCATACTGGGTGTAGTAAAGATGTAGAAAGGCATCGCATGGATACTGCTGGGTACCCACTGTCCTCTCTCTAGTTTATAGAGCAGCAAAGCTCAGTGGCCAGTACACCTGGCTACCTCTGACCATCTGATGTAGAGACCTGTCGTGACCGGTGGAGAAGAACTTGGATCTTGGTGATTATCTATAAAGAGGAGCCTTGATCAACACCATACAGGGATTGCACAGCAGTGTTAGAGATGACATACAGTTTTCCAGGTCTGGAGAGTATAAACCACAGTCTGGAGAGTATAAACCACACTCAATCTGCTTTTCTTCTCAAGTCTCCTGTCTGAGTCATTACTCACTATCTAACTTTTGTGTCAGCAGAAATAAAGAGATCCATATGGCTGATTTGGTAGACAAGTATCACTGACATTCTCAGATTTGTCTGTCCTTTATGTAATTTAATGGAAGAGTGCATGATCATGTAATTACATAGTGCATTTAACAAAGAGATGACAACTTAACATTGTGTAAGTAGGGTTTGTTTTCTCGTCTCTGATCTTTGAATGGTGGATGTGAAACTTTAGCATCCTTTTTGTGTTTTAGCATTCTAGATGTCCAGATTTAAAAGTCTGAATATGCTGAATCTCTATGAATTCTCCTTTCCATGCCCTTGATGGATCATCTGTGGTGTTTCAGGGTTTTTTTACAGCAGGCTTGTCTATCAGGATGAAGAGAATGCCATGTCTATAGACTTTCTCCTAGGAGATGGTGGAGAGCTGAACTGACAATAGAGTGGTGTTTACAGTGACTTCACTCAGGCATTTGCTTATTGTAGCCAAGTCAGGAGAATATCCCTAATTTAGATACCATTGCTGGAAAATGATAGACCATCCCAAAGAGATCAACGAAGAATGCAAACCTCCTCGTAGAATAGAGCTGACTTTATGAAGAATTACCTTCCAGTCATCATAATCCCACTCATAACCCTTTCCTTATGGCCCATGATAGCGTTCTTTTTCTCCTTGATGTAATACTCTGAACTATAAATGTTCATATCTATGGCTTTTTTCTACAGTTTTTTTCAAGCTTGTAATCTTATGTCCCATCCTTCTCTGCTCTGGTTCTGTTTATACTTTCTTTCCACTGCCATTTTGCATTCCCTTCCATCCCATCTTGGTTCTTTCCATCCTACATATTTATTTTGTTCACATTCCTCATTATTCTGAGTTCTTGTTTGAAGTACTTACTTGCCCTTTTTCCTGTTGTCTCAAAGGGCAGTACAGTCTTCCTTCTACGGTTTGAGGAGAGGAAAGTGCTGGAGGCTCCAAAGAAGCAGGAGTGCTTGCAAAATACACTGCTCTATCTGTGTTTAGCATAGAGCTTGCCTAATTCTGTGCTCACGGTGACTGCAGTGTGGCATGAGCTCACAGGACTTTTGAGAGACAGCACACATGAGACATGCAGAGGGTGAAGCTGCTCAGATCATCATCTCTGGACCAGGCTTGATCAAGCTCAGGAGTAATTTTTCCAAGACCTGTAGTCAAGTAATCTGAGGAAATGGCTAAAGAAATATCCATGGAGATAGACCATAGCTGCCTGCTTAGAGAGATCCATTCTAAAACATGGAGGTTATGGAATTTGGTACAGCAGAGAAAGACTGATGAAGCCTTTAAGAAAAGAAAAATCCTTCTAAAACTCACAGCCTGAGTTTTCCTATAGAACACGATACTCCACAGATGAGTACAGATGGAATAGTACTGCCATGCTTTAGTTGTAGTGGCTGTTGTTGCAGTGCTAGTTTTGTCATTCAGATAACTGTTTCTTTGTGTGTGGCACGTGGGCAAAGTCAAGAAAGACACTGTGGAGAGCTAGGCTTGCGTGTGGCAAAGCTAATGGCTGGCTTAAAGCAAGCTCTCTGCCACTGCACAATTTAATGGTAATAAATGGTCCAGCACAAACACACGTTTTTCCAAGGTGGTATTGACTTTTTATTAGCTTCCATGATCCTTTTGGCTGGTATTTGTCAGAGGAATGTCTTCACTCTGTTTTGAGATTTGCTTAAAAAGCTGTCTATTGATTGGAGTGAAGTTCAAATATGTTCTCTCTCTCTCTCAATCTGGGCTGTTTCTCATATCAACAGTTTTCTACTTCCATGAAGAAAAAGTTTAGATTTTAAGATCTAGGAAAAAAATAGAATAGTTCAGGTAGCATCAGCTTTTGAAAAAAACAAAATGCCATTGTGTTACAGTACATGGTTTTTACATGGATGCGGTTCTTGTCTTCTGGCCTCAGGAAGGATGTAATAGCATTATATAAAGCATGGAACAGTTTCTACACACAGAAGGAGTAAACTGTATTCTTCAGCTTGTAAAGGAGGAATTGTAGGAGGGTCTTGATAGTGTTAGGAAATGATCATGAGGGAAGAAGAAAGCATAAGTGTAAAACATCATGCTCTTGTGTAAGTCCAAGAAGTCTTGCATCAGAGAGAAGGAACAATTTCTGTGTGAAGAGACTTTAAAGAACTTTTCAGTTTAGAAAAATAATGACTTAGGAGAATTAAGAGTGAAGTATACAAAATCATTAATATAAGGGAGAAGGTGAAAAAGGAGTTGTTACTTGCTTTTTCTCATAGTACAAAAGAGAGGCCATATCCAGTGAAATGATCAAGCAGTAACTTGAAGACAAATGAAGGTAAATAGTTCATCTTTATGTGCATCATTAAATTGCAGGGTTCGTTGCTGCAAGAGTGTTGTGGAGGCTTGAAGTCTGAAAGGGTTCAAAAGCAATTAGACAAATTCACGATGGGTACTTCCATATAAGGCTGTTAAGCATGATGGTGGGAACTGGGAATCCCTGAACTGCAATTTATGGGAAGATGAAAGATTGCTGGAGGGTTGGGCAGAGGGAAAGAAGAATTGCTCTCTGAAAGAGGATGTTCTATTCTCTTGGTAAGTATCCAGTGTCAGCCACTACTAGGGATGGAAGCAGCAGAGAAGGGAGTGATGGCTCCCTCCTATTTGCACCTTTCCCTTATTTATATAATTATTTGGATGAGATCCTCCAAACCTTCCAAGCTTTCTCTTCTCTAGAGCTGAACAGTCCCAGCTCTCACAGCTTCTCATCAGAGAAGAGCAGCTCCAGGCCCTCCATCTTGTGAGTGGCCCTTTGCTGGACTCTTTCCAGTACTGGACCCAGTACTGCAGGTGTGGCTGTACCAGTGCTCAGCAGTTCTAATTGCTTTCATTTTCCAAAATATGAATTTGAGAAATCTAGACAGTGCTGGTTTTCCTCCTGTAAAAGAAACATAGGCATTTGCATCTGTACACTATAATTGTGTGAGGTACTTTTGTGATACTGCAATAGATGATTCATTGTGCTGGATTAGCTAAAGCTTTGGCACAATCAAATAGAAAAGATGCTGTGCAAAGAAGAATACTTAATCTAAATGTGTTTGAGAAATGAATTGCTTGTCTTATACTTGTTTTTAGTTCTTAAAGTATCTAAAAAGATTGTTGACATTTTGAAATGTTACAAAAGTCTGCCATTTGTATACATTTTATTGTTGAGAAATGCTCATGGATATTTTTCCCTGTGGGTTTTGTGTTTTTACATTGTTCATCAAGTGATGAAAAATGCTTAATATTTCTTGGGAAAAAAAAAAGAAGCTATGATTCACATTTGAGAACTTTGAAGCCATCAGAGATTGGAGTCTAAGATATTCCATTACAAAGAGAATGGGTATGTTATTTTACATTACAATTTTTTATGAGCTTTTTGAGTTTGTTATGCAGAGAGAACTAAAAAGCAAATTGCCATATGAAATTGTAACCAGAAAACTACTTGATCATAGGAAGTACTTAACACTTGGCTGTGGTTTTACAGTAACACAGAGTATAGGGTCTCTGACAAATGCTATTTTTTGTAGCTTCTCAAAATTTGAAAAAGGAATAAAAAGATACCACAGAACTAACCTGATAACTTCAACAAATGCTGTGACTTCATAAAGCCTGTGTTTTCTTAAAAAAGAAAGTCTCACAAATTACTGTAAATATAAATGCTGTTCAAACAGGGAAACTTAATTGGCTTTTTTGCTTGTACAGGAAAAATTAAAAAGTAACTGATGACATCCATGGCATGCTTTTTCTCCTTTCTTGCAAGCTCCCCTGGATCATTATCTGTCTGATGGGCATTTTGGGGCTGCTCATGTTCATGCTCATGCTGTCCTATCCTTTCATGCAGTTATGGATGTCCTATCCTTTTTGTTTACTGTTTGCAGAACGATAAACCGTTGGTATAGAATTAAGATGTAGCCAATATATGTGTAAGTTTTAGCATGACTCTGAACTTAATATGCAACAAACACTTAAGATTGTCTTTGAAGCAATCACCTAGAATAAGGCACAAGAAAGAAATCAATATATTAAAACTTGCTTCTACTCTTACTTGTCTTGCACCAATTTTTTTGTCTAGGTTTTCATGGAAAAGGGATCTTCTGAGCATTTGTAACACCATGTTCTAGCTGAATAATGTTTTATATGAGACATGATTGTCATTACCTTTTGTAACATAAGAACTCAGAGTTATTAAATGTCAGCAGGTGACAGGTTCAACATAAACATATTAAGATAGATTTTCACATTAATTAATGAAATATTGATTTTTTCTTTTTTTTTTTT
>VZTJ01000748.1:1284410-1395623 GCA_013397795.1 Orthonyx spaldingii
TTTTTTTTTTTTTTTTGCAAGAGAATGCTTCTGTATTGCTAAAAGTCTTCATGTATTGAAAGGAAAAAGGTGAAGGAAGAAAAAACTGCTCAGGGTTATTAAACACAAAGATACCGTCTCTGTATCAGGAAATCCTTGAACTGAAATCTCCACTGTGCTAAGAAAAAAGAATTACAAGCTTGGCCTATTTTTATGATCGTTCAGTCTTCACTGCTGGACACTGTCAGGAACAGAAAAGCAGATTAAAAAATCTTTGGTCTTATACAGCATCTTCCTTTGGCTGAGGAATAGCTGCATTAGATTTCAGCAGGAAAAGGGTTAGCTGGCATTATGGCTGCTAAAAATTATTTACTTGGATTTTTCATATTGATTTACTGCTTTATTTTTCCATATCAGAAAGTTACACATGGAACATTCTCAGTGTAGGGTCCTTGGTTCTGCCTCACATACTTGCTTCAAAAGTTTCATCATTGCTATTTCAGTTTCCTTTTACTAACTTCAATAGAGATCTTAAAGGGAAAAGCAAAATTCACCTTGTTCTAAGGATATCTATTTTGTTCTTTGCTACTTTTATCCATTTCTTTGTGATGATTTGGTCTACTGGGTTACTCTAAAAATACTTCCTTTTCTTGAATGCAAATAGTTCATGGACTCTCCTTCCCAGGACTCAATAGCATCTTACTATGTTGAGTAAAAGGTTCTCTTTCATTCCTAGTTATCTTGCTAAGCTTGCAATAAGAGTTGCCTCTTCTTCCATACAGCCGTTGGGTTTTAATCATAACCTGATTTTAAGTTGATTCTCTTGTTCTCTTTAAAGAGCTAAGAGCTCAATCCAAACAAAGCTGATAGATGTTAAATTAGGCCTGCAAAGGATTTTAGTGTTAGGGTCTACGTGTGTCATCCTAACCTTTCCCAAATTTCCATCAAGCCCCAAATATACAAGCACTTTTAACTAATGTAACTCCAGTTAAATTCCTTTGGTGCCTGAAAGTCTGCTTGTGCACACTTCTAGCAGTGCAAGCAGTCTTGACAGAGATGTCTGTATATCATACACAAATTTTGAATATTTTTGAGTATCCCACTTTTTGAAGAACCTTTGAAGTGTGTACAGGTCACTCTCTATACAAGTGACAGAATGAATGATGCACACAATACATTCCCCATGACTCCTGTGCAGCACAGACACTGCCCTAAGTGTGTCAACACTGTAGTCTCACTGGAAACTATGGTGTTTAGGATCCCTAAAACAAGACAGAACAACTGTGCATTCCCCTTTTCTGGTCCAAATAATTTATTCCCTTCCCTAATAAGGTAGCTGCACGGTGACAAATCAGGGCAGTTCAGGAGCAAGAACTCCATTAACTTCTCACAGTGCTGCTCCCTGGACTTATCCCTCTGTTTTTTAAGCCTGGCATACCTTTCTGCCTTAGGAGCAGAAGGCACCTTGTGTTCTGTTCTGTGCCTGTGCATACCTTAGGGGTTTCTGTAGGGTGAGTGCATGTATATTTTGGAGATAGATGCTGTTGGTCCTCTTTAAACCATCTTTAGTGTGCAGGGTAGAGGAAGTCACATCGCTCTGCATTTTCATTAACATGCACATCATCAGCTCCAAGCAGGCTCTACCTAATCCTAGCCCAGATTATTTCTGATCCTATATTTACTTATAAAGCAAGTGTTAAAGCAAGATAGGAACCAAGTTTCCAAAGTATTTTTCCCTAAGATCTATGACTTCAATATTATCCTTTAATTACAGCAATGTATACACTCCTAGTCTAAAAACTCACTATGTATTGCTCTATTCCTTACATTGCATCAATTCCTACCCAAATCATAGTATTAAATGATCATTAGGCCTTGTATAAACCATAAGTACTGGTTTAGGTTTATTTGTCTCTAATCACTGCTTTGGTTTACTATTACTTTGCTGGAGACCTGCCCTGGAGCTGATTGAATATTGATGTGGAACAGTGGTCATGTAAAATGCTTTCTGAACTTGGAGGAACTTTGTCTTGTGTTCTGATCTCTAACTAATGTTTGCTTTGCCCTGTTTATCTTGCCTGATAAATGGTAAACATATCAATCTCACAGGTCTTATGTGATTTCATGATGTTCAATGTCCTTTCTTAAAAAACATTTCCACAGTTTACCCTTTCTGTCTTACAGCTGAAATAACTTTCAATGCACCATCTAACCCGAGCAATTGCTTTTTACCTGAAACGTCTTTCCTTTTTATAAAGTTGATGATGTTCCATGAAGGAGCTGCAGGACTTCAGGAGTCACACATTATTCAAATGCTTGGTGAGAAGCAGCGGGTCTGCAGGACATTGAAATATTATGAATAAAAAGGCAAAATTACAGTGCTTCATTTCTTCCAAGCTGCTGTGCCCTATTACTCATTCTGAGAAGTCCTTTCTGTGCACCCTTCCAGGATGTGAGATGTACAACAGAAATACATCAGGTTTATAGGTAAATTTCTCCTCTAAAATACATATTTTTTCAATTTATATAATATTATGAAAAGAGCGTCTCAGCAAGGAGCACACAGGCTAAACATTATTTGCAAATCATTTGCCAGTCACTGTTTGAAATTAAACCATTCAATTACTGAAGTTACTAAACACTCAATAGTCTTTGCCAAGGCAGTTCATAGTTCTAATAAATAGCTCATGTGAACAAAGTTGTGCGATTCAAACATTTGTCGTAGACTTGTTTTCAAGCAATGTATATATTTTTGCCTTATTATTTAACATTATTTAACTGAACATCATTATAACTTGCATATATTCTACTATAATGCTTATTTCTAATGAAATGACTTGTAACTCCAAAGTCTGAGAAATTTAGAGCCAGCTTATAAAACAGTTCATGTTTCTTAGGGATAAACTAGATCTAAAACAAACAAAAAAAACCCCAACCCAGACAAACAAACAAAGAAAAAAATTACAACAAAAAAAGAGAAAAGCCTGTGTTAAGGTGCTTCAATTAATGAATTCTCTTTTAGAAATTCAAGGTAAACTTTTTTGATTCTCCTTTTGGTTAGTAACCATTTTTACACCTTATTGTAATTTAAATTTCAGGAGTTTTTTTCTTTTTGAATTCTTATGAATTCTGGGCAGGGAAAACTGTTTCCCTCCTCCATATAAATACAGAAAGAGTGAAGAGGTACAATAAGGCCAAGCACACACAATGTTCTGCAAACCTCAGATCTGGGGAAGGAAGTCTATGTTGGAACCACGGATGGAACAGGAACATTGTGATGATGTATCACAGCTGCTGATGTGAAGAAGCTAGTGAGTATGCTTTTGGAATGTGTTGAGACAACATCTCTCAGGCCAAAATATTGCAGTGGTTATTAGGCAAGTCTATAACCAGTGTTCTATATATATAGTTATATATATATAATTGTGGATTAGAGTAAATTTCCTGTAGTTCTGCAATGCAGCTAGATTTCCTAATTAACAAAGTTATTACAAACCTGGCATTTCAGAGTAACTTGGCTTTATGTAATTTATATAATATGTCCTGATTTCTTCAAGATAATACCTGTTTATGCCCTGAGTTCTTCAGGATGATGTCGTGTAAATATGAAAGGCATTTTTCTTTGAACCAAAAATTTAGTTGCAGTGAAGCCTTTTATATACACTTGAGAGTCTGCTTGGGTGATAACATTATTCAAACCCATGAGGCAAGGTGCAAGCTATCTCTGAGAAGCTGTCTTAGGCAGTCATCCCTGTGTACTGTGGTGGACAATTTAAGGGAATTGCTTCTTAATTACAGGGTTGTCCTTGATAACAGTGAAAAAAAATTGGTTTGGACAGTATTGATTCCAAGCACTTCTGTTCCTCTTTTGGGACATTCCCAGCCAGCAAAACATTCACTGACGGTCAGATAAAACAGCTTAAGTTCACCCCATGCTTAATGTAATCAATAGGAGCCTATTTACTTTGCAGAATGTTGGTCATGTTAATTCAGCCGTGGAAATATCATCATCATCATGTGCCTCTGAGGTACAATAGAAAATGAGTTTTGGTAAAATATGTACAAGGCTATCCAAGTCTCTTGAATTTTCACCAATTATTTTTTTAGAAGAGCACAGTTTTTTTCATAATATTAATTTTGGCAAGTTTTATCTTTCTTCCTTTGGCTGCATATAATAATTTTCTCTTTGTAAGTGTTTTGTTCGAAACACATCTGTTTTTAGCAAGAGCCTTATGTCATCCCTCCTGTATGACAGGGACAACTGAAGATAGCCATTGTGGGCTAACACTTGGTTAGTGTTTGAAAGACCTTTGATGGAAAATTTCACCTTCACAATATTTACCAACACTACTCACAGTGTCTGTGAGATAAAAGAGTAATAGTATAATTTCTTAGAGAGAAATTGGGATAAATTGAGATTAATTGTTTTGTCTAGAGCCACATTTCAGCTCAGTCATGTGGTCCAAAAGTAACGCTCCACAATGGATAGGACTCAAGTGCTTTGCATGGGGAGGCTATTAGTCTAATTATAAAAGGTCATCAGTGTATTCTTATTATCTGAAGTGAGTGATTAAAATTCAGAATAAACAATAATGCAGCATAGTTTGTTTCTTTTTAAACGTACACCTCAGATTCCCACACAGACATGTCTGGAGTTCAAGCTACGGTGTCCAGTTTTATGTTTTGGGTTTCTTTGTTGGCTCTGGGCATTTTCTCAGCTGCAAACTTTCTGACTTGCTATAGTAACAACCCATTATAGAAGGTGAAACGTTTTGAGATTGCATTCTGGGGAACTTGAATTTCCCTGATCATATTAGTATTACTTTTATGTCTGCCGTGGCAGCAAGTCCATTAGCAAAACAACCAAGGACTGGAGTGGGAGCTGGTGAAATGAATACAGAACATAGGCAGAAGCAGGTAAGAGGCAGCACAGTCTGTGACTTAACACAGTGCTTGAGCAAGGTTCTGTTATCATCTGGGAAATCCCTTCAAGGTGAGAAAACCAAGGAGCTAATAGTAATCCTAACTGTAAGTGTGAAAGTAACTATAATCTTAAAATTTTCTTCTGAAAAACATGGCAGACAGAGGTCTGTGGCTAGGTGGGGAATATTGCAAGCAGAGATGATTGTATTTTACTGTTGTGGAGCATAAGTAAATCCTGATCTCAGCAGCATTGCTGTAGTGACCAGTGGCGCTCCTTGGACAGCTGAATGGATCAGTGCCAGGAATCAAATGAAGTTTGACTTGGCTGCAGTGCAGATCACATCACACGTGTCCAGACGTGCTACAGTCTGCCATTTATGGAACTTCCTTCATTACTATTGCCAGCATTGATGGGATGAGAAAAGATATACAGAAAGAAACCAGCTAAGCTGTTGTTATAGACGTGTGTCTATAAATGGGAATGGTAGAGTAAAATTGATTTTAAAATGAAAGGGAAGACAAATACTCCTTCAGTTATGGTCTTCTTCTTCGTTATCTTTTTTTCCTAAGCAAATAGAGCATTTGTACAGCAGCTCACCATGGGGTTGGTAAATAATTTTGAAATGCATACAGTGCAATGTATCTTACATGCCAGTAACAGTTGTTAAAGAAATTATAATTGAGTGGTGTCATATTTCACCATTTTTTACCATTTAATTTCACAATATGCATGCAATGAAAGGAACCAATTTATTTCCGCATGTGATCCATTTCAGCTTTTCTTTTGTTTTTCTCTTTAATGATGAAAATTAAATTAATACTTCTTTTTGGCTCTGATGTGAAAATTCAGTGTTACATCTGAGTTATGCTAAATCTAGTAGCATCATATTTAATAATAACAAAACTTCACAATTACAGAAGAGTGACATAATTTAAATAATTTGAATTTAAATTAGCTTTCTCTGGCCAAAGGACTTGTTTCTTCAGTTACAAGATATATAAGTGAGACAAAAATACTGTATTTAAAATGGTTTTTTGATATGTAATTTTCATAATGCAGTTTGGCATTACAAACATAAAAGAGCATTAACCAGAAATTTGGACTTTGAATGACACTATTATGCCTTAATTAAACTCTTTGTTAAATGTATCTACATTTGTTGTCTGTTGGTATTAGCACTTTTTCCCCGCTTATAATTCTGTTCTTTGAAAACAAAAAATGCTACACTTCTGTTTAAAATACTCGTGTGCTAACAATATGATAGATTGTTGGGGTTTTTTAATCTGGTAGTGAATATAGTAGCAACCTAGGATCTGGAGTGATATTTATTTTCAGGTACTCCATGTTCTAGTCAAAAGTTAAGTTCCTCATTTCAGATCACGGGCATTGTTCAAACATTGAATATTCTGTGCTTGGAAAAGCACAGGTTTGAAAACCTGGCTGTTCCATTTTTGTTAACAAATTAAGCTGTGTTTCCAGGAAATGTTTTTTGCTGCAGCAGGGAGTGAAGAACTACCCTCCATTTCTCCCTCTCTTAATTGTGCAAAATTCAGGTGCAGCTGCTTTGACAAGTTTTCTGCAGTGACCCCTGATATTGTCATATGTAAAAGTGAAAACACAATTTTACATTTGTTCTAAGTAACTTCTCATAGGTAGGTGTTAGGGATTCACATCTAGGCAGTTGCTTTTTTTTGAAGTTAAAATGTTATTTTCAATTTTTCTCTTCATCCTATTTTTCTGTGTCCTCTAAGAGCAAAATAGAAAATCTGGGTGATGGAAAAGCAGCAGTGCCTTCTATTCTGTCTAAAAAATAAAACCCAAACCAAAACAGCAAAGAAAGGAAGAAGTATTCTTCTCAGAAAATTGTTTACATAAAATACTGTAGTCAGAAAGTGATAAAGAATAACTGGTTTTTTAGCAGCAGCAGAACATCAGAATATAGTTTTCAATTCTCTTACATGTTTTGTAATGCAGATTCTCTTTAAAGTAGCCTTGCCAATGTATCTTAAATATATTTTAGAATTATTTTACCATGAAATTAGTTTTTCTCCATCATTGACTTTGTTGAATCCTTCTTTTTGATCTATGCTGGGACATTAGAAGTGGAGCTGTGGCTGCACATACTGTTTTAGTAGGTTTCTATCAGAAAGTGTTCTGCAGTAGACCAGACCCAGAGAGAGCAAAGGTTATTTAGCATAGCCTGGCTGCTCTGTAACCAGCTCCTCCAGCTCTCACCATGAGTCTTATTTAATTCCCACACTCTATACTTCTGCCACCAGGCTGTATTTACATATTTATTACCCAGAGGAAAAGCAGAGAAGGAATTTCAGTCTTGAGAACAAGTGCAGAGCACCAAGAAGCTCTTCAGGTTGTCCGCGTGCCCTGCTAGTCATCGCTCAGCCCAATTTAAACTCCAGTCTCCGGGTTTCTTCTTTAGTAACTAACCTGCAAAATATTGCCTGCCTTTTAACCTTACACATTAAATTTTGTTTTGGTTTTGGGTTTTTCTTTTGAGGAGGGTTAAATGAAGCAATTAGAAGTAATAAATTGGTTTGGGTAGAGACTTTTGGCTTACTGATATTTCACCAACTCTGTCCCATTAATGGATATTTTTCCTATTCACTTGCAGATAGTTAATTTTCCTGCCTTTTTAAAAATTTTATTTTTGATGTGTTACCTTATAATAGCTGTGGGGAAAAATGATCCATTGTTTTTCACAGCCTATTAAGGAACAACTATACTAAAATCAAGGTGCACTTCAATATTACAAGTTCACTTATAGCAGTTGAACTTTATATTAAGGAAAACTATTTTTGTCAGATCTTTGTGGTATTTAATTCCCATTTTATCTGTCCCACCTTTAGGTGGAATACCTTTTTTCTTTTTCCCTTTTTTTTTCTTGTTTAAACAGTAGTTTCCTGCCTATCACAAGCAAGGAGTTAAGCAGGCCTGTAAAAGATGTAGCTGGATTTCAGGGGTTGAATGCCATATTGCAGTTTCTGTAATTGGTCTTCCTCTGAAGTGAACCACCACCAATCACTTTGTTCCTGAATTAAGAGTATTCGTCTCTTAGGCTGCCCTAATCTAGGTTTTGTGGCAACCAGGAACTCCAAGCATAAAAAGAATATGGGAAGTTTCTTAACAGTACTCCACAGCAGAATCTGATCTACACATCTAGGAGTTTAATCTGTTTTATTCTGTGTATACCTAACATTGCCTGTGTGGGTGTAGTCATTGAATATCCATGATGGCTCTGTTTTCCATGACTAGCATTTTAAGGTCAGGAAAAGAAACCTTGTATTTTTTTGTAATTGTATATTATGTTATGTCATGTTATAGGTTATGTTATATCTGTTGCAGTAGGTAACATTTGGGCAGCACATAAAAAAATTGCCCCAGCTCTGCAATCCTTTTGTCTTCTGCTTGTCTACTGTGCTGTATGAAGAAAGGAAAACTGGTTAGAAGGTGATGCTGACTTGTCTCGTCATATCTACTCTTGGCATAGGAACACAAATGGACATAGAAATAGGATAAACATTGTAACCTCTACTTATGAATAAAAATTCTCTTAGTGATAAATAGATACTACTAGCATCAGACATCTAGCTTTTACCTGAGATTCAGATGCCTTACTTCAGCAAGATCTGCTTACTACCATTGCTTCTGTTGTGAGTACAGGCATTTTGTTATCTATCATATTGTTGTATATATTATGACATACATTGCATGCATTATGTATCCAGGTATCCTGGTTACAGCCAGAGTCACTCACAGGGTGTGCCTGCCCATGGCTCATCTCTGAGGGCTTCCTTCCTTTTCCTTACCATGGAAGCTGGACCATGTGCAGCAAACTAGACCTGTTCCATGGCCCATAGTAGGCACTGGGGTGGCACCTAGCACATGGATTCAGGAATTTAGAGATGTAGAAGGCTGCTAAGAGATATGTAAACTTGTTCCCTAAGTTCGGCAGCCTGCATATTAACCTGAAATTAAAGATGCATATATTTGTACCCTACAGTTTTCTGACCCTTTAGTATTTTGGACAGCATGCATACTGTATGACTTAACACTTCAATAATTTGTATAATACATTTCCATTTTGACACAGCCTGCTAACAGCAGGGCAGTTTGGCTTTTGTCCAGCAACTGAAATATGTTGTGATGCATGAACATACAATTTTTTTTTAAAAAAAATGCCCACTGATATTTTTAGAAGATGTGCACATCAAACTGAAGAGCTTGCTGGGTGCCAGCCAGGTGCTGCCTGTTGAGTGCTCCTTTCTGGACACCTCTGCCTGTCGTGTATCTTTGTGCTGCAGTGGTGAGCAAGGAGTGGCAGAGAATGGTGTGCCTACGTTTAGTTTCTGTGTCAGCTGCCTGGACAAACTCAGCCTGTGACTTTGCACATTCATGAAACCCCTTTTACGTCTGTCTGCCTGTGGGAATTGGCTTCCAGACTTGGGATCTTGAATGTTCTGCTGCAATCATGTGGTGCCCAGTTTGTGCATCCAGAAACAGCAAGTGGGATTTGTTTTGTTGGGACTTTGACTTACTGTTTGGATGGATAAATCAATCCTGCACTTCAGTCTGGGCTCTCCTTCCTGAGTCAGTTTTTCACTGAGTTGAAATTTATCATCTTTCCTAACCTGTTCAGGACTGATTTTTGACTGATTTTTCTTACCGTTCTGTGGTTCTGTGCTTCTACTTTGCAGTTTGCCCCAGCAGCTCTGCAAGTCTCACTGCCTCTCAACAGCTGAGCTTTTTGTTTGGGCTTCATGCTTTTTCCCACCCATCCTGTAGTGGCAGAAGCTGGTCTGCTTTCTCCAAAAACTCAGCAGTTTCTGGTGTTTGTGGACCTTGCTTCCTGACCCTGGGCAGAGAGGCAGAATATAGCAGCCCAGGAAAAAATAGGCTCTCCATTGAACCCTCTCCAACTGAAAAGGGTCACATCACAGTCTGTGACTGGGGGATGTGTGCGTTGCTGCACCCCCAGTTCATTGCCCTGGCTCTACAGTTATTCCTGCTATAAGCTGGGAAGAAGCAGGGCAGTATTTGAGATGCTTCTTTGGGCAGTTTAAGAGTGTGTTGCCCAAAAAGAGTGCCCTGCCCGGTGCCCAGCTGCTCCTGCACCCCACTGCATTGCCATGGCACCAACTCAGCCTGACAGCTTGCATTCCAGGGGTCCAAGCTTGGCCTTGTGCTGACAACATCTTAGGCATGATCCTATGACTTTAAAACCTGCAATATTCCCAGAAGTTCCTAGGTGTGGAGAAGAAAAAAACAGGTAAATAAAGCCCTTATCTCCCCAGGCTTTGGAGCAGGAAAAAGCAGGAGCAAAATGTAAAAGAAGTTTAAATTTGGTGAGCGAACTAGTAAAAATTCTTGTCAGTCACAGATTTTGAGATACCTTTTTATTTCTTTAGAAAGGTAAATATTTCTTCTTAGCGGATCACAGAAGGGAAAACTATCCATTAATTTACCTCACCTTTTTCTTCATTAATGTATTATTTTGTTACCTATACATGCAGCTACTTTGCTATATATTCTGGTGTGTCAGCTGCTGACGTGTATTGGAGGCACAGAGTGAAATTAATTACAAGGAAAACAAAGCATCTACGAATATTTGAAATCATTCCTGTGAATGCTTCTTAGCTTTGTTGGATAGTGTAAAAGTAGTACATTGTTAATGTTGTTTTGAGCCTGTCTGAACAAATTTACCTGGAGGGGAGAAAGGAAAATCTACCTGGATTGCACCCAGGCAGAATGGAACATGCCAAGGTATTACAGCACTATGTAACAGCAGTGTGTGAGTAATAAATCATCTGAGTAAACTCTTACTGGAGGGTGGAATAATGCTACTTGAGCTAACAGGTATTTGTTGTTTGTTTTGAAAGCTTATTTTCTGCTTAATAAAACCAAAGTTATGCAAGCTCACTAAGTGACACTAACAGGTAAGAAGAATGTTTACTCAATGCTAATTTGAAATATATGATTAAAAGTATTAAGTGACTGAGTGATGGATGGCAGATGAAATATTGACAAGTGCATTGAACAGGAAGAACTATCCAACTTTATGTGAGTGGCAGTGAGCTCTTGAACATTCTATTTCCATTCAAGAAAAAAAAAATCTTCCAATTATAACAGGTAATTCCATAAAAACATTGCCTCTGTGCTCAGTGGTAGTCCAAAACACAGCATATTTGGGGTGATTATGTGAAGAATGAAAAACAAAGCAGGCAGAGCTGCAGAAACCTATAACTTGTATGGTTCTGTCCCCCCTCCATCTTGGCAATGAATAAATAGAACTGCAGAAAGTACAATACAGAGTAAAAAAAAAAAAAAAAAAAAAAAAAAATGGTGTGAAAGCAATTCTGCACAAGTAAATGATTAAATAAACTTGGACTTATCCTTGGAATGAGAAGATTGAGTGGTGGAAATAATAAGCACAAATGGAAAAGGTGAACAGTTTCAGGATGTTTGTCTCTTGCCAGATCTCAGAGGAAACAAACAAAGCTAATGTATGTCAGGTTCAGAACAAAGAGAGATGCTTCCTGAGTTGTGTGGTCGAGAATATTGCATGCTCCAGACATTTACATGGGTTCAGAAAACAAAGTGAAATTGAGTAAAACGGAATAAAAATGTGTCACCAAACACAGAAAAATCTCTGCTAAGGCACACAGGTGGTATGCCTGTGATTCAGGACAGTGCTGATCTGCATCCAGCTGGGAGCATATCCCTGGTATGTGTCTCTGTGTGATCACTTTGTCTTTTTGCTGAAGATTGTGAGCTAAAAGACCGTTTGGTCTCAGTAAGACTGCTCTTCCATTTCTTTTGCTGTGTGTGGGAGGCTAGAGTTCAAAACAGCAGTGTAGTTAGGTTCATTCAGTTGTAAAAGACACTTGAACAGATCTTTACAGTATACCAGCCCATCAAGGATTATTGACTGGAGCCTTTTCATCTCCTGCTTCTTTTCTGTTCATTACCAGAAATTAGTCTAAGCTTCCTTTGCTTGTCCTCAAAAATGTAGCATTAGAGGTTGCAGAGCATATTATATATTTTTTAAAATTTACTTTGTTTATTTAATTTTATTTTATTTTCCATGGATTTTATTCTCTGAAAACCCTGTGCAGGCCTAAATAGCATAGCTACAGCAATAAATAGTAATAGCTGTTGTTGTGCAGATGAGCTTTCTATCACATAAGCGAACACAAGGAAGGAAAAGAAAAATTAAGGAGGGAGTAAAAAGCCTACTGAGATCTAAAATGAGATGGGAAGTTATTAAAGTAGAGGGGGAAATGGATGTCTGATTAAAGATAAGGAATTCTGACTATGTGACCTTTCATGCCTGCTGCATCCTCAATGGTCAATGCTAAGTCAAGAGAAGGGCTGATTCAAAGGGCAGCACAATATGAAGTTGGTTGCCACACACCAAAAAATGAATTCAAAAAGAAGAAGGCAATTTTTAGTTGTGCATTAAAACAAAGGAGAAACAAATGTAGATGTGAGGGACTGGTGGTGTAGAGCTGGAGAGCTGTGACATATGTATGAGAAAGCTGCAGGCAGACAATTTCACTACTGCTGAAAATGTAGGCAGGGGCTTGTGTATTATAGGGCAGTAGTGAAATAGGGGCAATTTGCTGTCCATGCTGTAGATTTTAGAGACTGAAGCTGTAATGCAGCACTAGTGGGTAATGTATGTTGGGTTCCTAAATAAAACTTTAGATTTGCCCATGCTGGCTTGGCTGAGAAGCTGTACCTCTCACCTGTTAAATGCCATATTGGCCACTCCCATTGGATATGCACCTGTGCATGCATTTGCAGAGAAGGGGACAGAGGGCTGTGCAGCTGAGTGACAGCTGAAGTGTTTTCTATAGTACCTTTTAACTCACACACACACAGAGGGCTGGAAGATCTCTCTTCTCCCAGGGCCACCTTTCTGTGCTGGAAGAAAAACTGCTCTTAAAGGTTGCAATTTCATGCAACCGTGGTGTCCTTGTCATTTCTGTCCCCAGGCTCTGGGTGACCTGTGGGATCCCAATGAGTGCTGTTTGATGTTTTCCTGACTGAAGAGCAGAGTCAGCCAGCGCTGCAGGGGCAGAACATGCATCTTCACTGACCTGTGGGGATTTGGGGTGGGAGCACCAGCTGCATTTCCTTCTCAGTGAACTTCTGGAGGAGACATAATGAAACTAAAATCCTGTGTCTCTACCATCACATGTTTGCGCCTCAACTCACAGCACGTGCCTTCTGTAAATAAGCTGCCTCATGTGGCAGGGATCCATGACTGAAGGGGGAGTTTTAGGCTCTGACTTGGTCCCTCCGTGGCACAACAGCCTCCCATTGCCTTCTGGGTCCTTTTCATCTGTTCTGTGCCACCTAGCTGGGCTGGAAAGCTAGCAGGATTCCTGGGGGAATAATACTGTCCGGATAGTGGCATTGGAGAAAATGAGGGCAGGCAGGGTAGTGGTGAATTTTGGACAGTTGTCCTCTGCTGACGACACCTCTAAAAAGTCTTCCTTTAGAGGGAAGTGCTGCCTTTCATCCTTTAGTGGAGTGCCATCAATCCTTTGTTATCCCTTCAGGCTTTCTATTAATTAACAGATTTTCAATTGTAAATAGCTGGCTTAAAAGCCTTTCTCATGTTATCCCCGAACATCCCTAGCATTCATATGAGCTACTGTCCTTTTCTCTATAACTCTGAAGTTGATTATTGTGATACCAAAGAATTTTTTGTATGTAGATCTTCTTCCTGTTGCCTAAAAAATGTTATTTTGGATGCTTCAACACAGTAATACCCTTTTCTTTGTTCATTTTAAAACCTTTTTCAGCTTTGGAATGTTTCCTGAAGAGGTCAGATTCTTCCAGAAAATCAGGAACAGCTGTGTTAGAACAAACCAGTAACATCTTCTTTCCAATGTCCCACATCTGGTGGTGCTGCTCAGTGAGCATCTGTCATGGATTATTTTGTGAAGCATTGCGGGGGTTTATGGTCTTTTTATCTTATCTGTTGTAATCGAGTGTTCCTGTGAGTATGTAATCTCATTTCATGGATAATGGATGTACATATATCAATATCTTTTCTGCATGTATATACATGCAACAACTTCCGTGGTTAATTATACATTATTTAGAAATTTAAAAAATCCCACCGTTAATAATTTATTGAAAGAAAAATATGTTAAAACTATATCTTTATTGTTTCTACATATACTACTTTTGTCATTCAGTTTCATTCTTTATTGCCTTGTTCTTCTGGATAATAAAATGAAAACAGTCAATGTAATATGTCTGCAATGATTTATTGTGTACCCTATGTAATTTGCTTACTTCTATCCTTCCTGTTTTAGTTTTCTGTACCTTATGAGGCACCTTAAATACCTCTGTGTTTTTTCCACTTGCCCACTTATAAATTTTGCATATTACTTGCTATAGCTTTTATTTTTGAGGCGGATGACAAGAAGTGCTAGTCATTTATTCCATGTTAGCATGTGTTATAGCATGGTAAAATCAAATACACACTTAGATTTTGTTAACTTGCCAATTATGATCAAGTGCTTGATATATTTATATATAGTTGTAAGTGAACAGAAATTGTGTACTGCATTACACAAAAGCTTATGGGGAAAAGAAATAACAAACTAGAGAGTTTACTGCAGAAACTTAGATTCTTTGTTCAGATTTTTTTAGAAGTTCTTTATCTGTTTTCAAATTGAGCTGAAAACTCCAGGCAAGTTCTGTAAAAGAAATAATGATGATAACACATGGCACAAATCTTGATCAATTTAGGAAATCTGGTGCCTTGAGGGTAGGGGACTCTTATTACCCCACTTACTCTATAGTCTCTCCCAATAACAGAGTGGTGTTGCCCAGCCTCCTCCATGCACTTTTAGGGGTACTACTGATCAGGAATGAGAGTTGCTTTGTCTCATAAGCATTTCCAAGGAATTTAGGCAGCACATAAGGTACTACTCTAGCATTGCACACACCTTTTTCTGTCCTAATTGCAAGCCTGGTTGTACACTGCTTCTAGGAAAATAAGTTTGCTGTTCGTATTGCTTGTGTGCCTCCTTGTTTGGCCAGGACACACAGTGTATAAACTCTGCCTGTTGCCTTTGGCCATGACTCCTGCTGATTGCATCCAGCCATACCTGGGGAAGATTGCAACTTTCAAAAGAGAGGTAGTGGCAACTTGCTGTGCCAGAGAAAAGAGAACCCTTAAATTAGACCTAAAGTGTATAGAATGAAAGGAAAAATACACTGCCATCAATATCTTCAATGCTTTTCCCATGACATTTCTATGAAGTGGTGGTAAAAGTTTAAATTTATTTTCACTCATCTCATTAAAAGTCAGCAGATCTTTTTAACGTAGAAAATTGTAAAAACACCTGGTAAATTATACACTAAAATAAGTTAATTGTTAGTTTTTTGTAATTATAATCAAGGACTTTTATATTTGCTAAGGAAAAGTACTGCGTGGGAGTGTAGATAGTATTATTGAATATAAAGCTCTTGATTTATTTTCATCTTGTTTTCCCTTTGATCTGATTATTCTGAATGACAAATCTATCATCCATGTGAACCCTGGGAACACTGACTTTTGCTTGCTGTGTATTCAATTCTAACAAGAAACTCGCTTGTAAATGTTTCTGCAGCTTAGTTTTCACC
This sequence comes from Orthonyx spaldingii, assembly GCA_013397795.1. Lineage (NCBI taxonomy): Eukaryota > Metazoa > Chordata > Aves > Passeriformes > Orthonychidae > Orthonyx > Orthonyx spaldingii. Next base: position 1,299,979 of record VZTJ01000748.1, read on the forward strand.
TATACCCTACTTCATGCAGATGACAGTATTTTCATCTTGCACTATGCAAGATGCTTTTAATTAGTTTAGTGTAGTCGTCTATATATCATTTGCTGTCCTTGAATGCCAGAATTGATGACTGCCATTACAATACTCTGAAGAGGTGTGAGAGAATCCAGTTAAATGAAACAGCCACTTGGGCATCATTATTCCTTCCACTTATGTTTTTGTTTTGGTAGCGGCAATAAAAAAGTTTGTGGTTCAGAGTTACATTTGTGTTTAGGTCAAACAGCTCTTCTTAGCTGTTGTTGTGTACAGATGTACCTGCAGAGAGGTATCTAATGTGAAAAACCTTACACAGTGTTTTAAGAGAGTAATGGTGACACAGGGTGGTGATGTTCTAATGTATGAGAAAGTTGTAGAGTTGCTGATTGTTAAACTCCAGTTATGGGGGCTAACTCTTTGGCTGTTATCACATATTTTCTTTCCTCAGTCCATGTACATGATTCTCCTGAATGTAATTTGTTCAGAAGTATGTCTTCACCTGTTTGAAAATGCTCATTGTAATATACAAACATTAGAGAGTCAAGAGGTGATGTGAGCTCCAAAAATGCTACAGCTTTTAAATGGAAGAAAAACCACTTAGGTTCATGTCACACTTTGAAATCACATTTTAAACCTCAGCTTTGTGTCCAACCACATGAATGTTGTAAAATACTGCTTTGCTAAGACTGTAGGTGGTTAAAGAACAGTATGGACCCTGCATGAATCTCTGGATCTTTTGAAGATACATTAAAGCACATTTGTTTTGGCATCTTTTTTTTTTTTTTTTTTAATCTAAACTACTCTCAGAAAAGCATCTGAATGTAAATTTTAGAAAGACAAATGTGATCTTGTTCACTAAATAATGTATTTTCTTTATGAGGAAAACCTCTTTTCCTGTTGGCTTTATTACTTGATTAATGCGCTCAAAATATTCAGGGAAACAATAAAAACTGAGAGGCAGGGAGTCAAGTAATTACGAGGTATGTATTTGATTAGGAGTGTTAGTAGATAAAAGAATGCAGATAAAAATTGGGGATTTTTTTCTTACATTTTACTGTTAGGGTGACACAAAACAGCTGCATATAACTCAAATACAGCTTTTTTTTCAGGCTATACTCAATGGGAGTAGGTGTGAATGAGACTATATTCCTTTCCCTTAAGTCTTTTAAACTCTCTTCCAGCAGCATTTGATGTTGATGCTTCTCTGTGACTTTATTGCCCTGCCATTGCTATTGATGTTGTATTTATGATACATGTTTCAATTAATAGGAGTAGAAAAATGCCTTCCCCTCCTTGTACTCAACAGGAAAAGCATGGCACAGAATAAAGACATTGCAAGGCATAAAGGCCACGAGGCAAAAGTAAACAAGAATCATCCTAGTGGCTGAATGCTTATTAGTTGTTAAATATTTACTTGTTAGCTGTATATTTATATCTGCTGAATTTAAAGAGGAGGAAGAAAATTTGAGCTATGTTTGTATTCATCTGTGTTTTCTCAGATGTGTGTGTTAAAAATTAGGATCCCTCAAGAGGGCAGGAGAAATGGGAAATATGATGATATTGGGCAAACTTGTGTATGGGCACCAGATTACTGAATGCTTGCCTTCAGTTAAAACAACTGTCAATATTTGCATCTGAAAATGTTTGAGAGAAATTATTAGGAAACAAGCAAGAACCTGCTGTGGAGTGATCTAAAAGTTTAATGTTTTACAGAAATGGCTTATCTACTCTAAACTAATAATTTGGTGGGTTACAGTAGGTGATGGAGAACTATTCCAGTCAATGCAGGGTTGTGAAAAATGTAGTAGAAAGTCTCAGCTCTCTGTACTCCAACAGAAAAAGCTATGCAGGTGTGGATGCAAACTATGAGTCTGGCCTTCACTGAAAACTCAATGTACACCACAAGGCAGATGCCCAGCTACAACAGGGTACATTTATTGATGTGCTTCTCCCCAGTATTACCTATCTTGTTTACTTCTGTTGAGTATAGGACATGTAGGGGGTGATGGAGATCTGGGCGTATCCATCCGGCACCTGAGGATGACAGGACACAGTCACACTTGGCATTACCCCACCTGACCTCTGTGTTTGGCTCTCTTGAAAGCTGTCACTGATGCTGAGCTGGAATTAAGTGAACAGGGAGTGTGCTTGGCTGGTGTCGGCTGGTTGGTGTTGCTCCATTGCCATTTCAATAACAGTCATTAGTACGTAACCAGAATCATAAACTCATGGAATGGTTTGGAAGGGATCTTTACATATATCTAGTTCTAAGCCCCCTTCCATGGGCAGGGACATCTTTCACTACACCTGGTTGCTCAAAGTCTCATCTAGCCTGGCTTTGAACGCTGCCAGGGATGGGACATCCACAGCTTTTCTGGGCAGCCTGTCCCTGTGCCTCATAGTAAAGAATTTCCACCCTGACAGTAAAGAATTTCCTCCTAATATCCATTCTAAACCTGCCCTCTTACATTTTGAATCCATTACAGTTTGTCCTATCAACTTCTAAAAAGTTGCTCTGTGATTTTCAGGTAGGCCTCCTTTGGGTACTAGAAAACTGCTGGAAGGTCTCACAGAGCCTTCTCTTCTCCAGGCTAAACTTGGAAAAGTAAATGATTTTGCTGTCAACTGGTATATTTGTTAGCTGATTCTGCAATTTATTGTTTGAAAACTAATCATCTCGTATCGATATGTGCAGGCTAGCACAGTAATACTTTTATCCGTGTTAGGAGAATGGGGGGTTGTCTACACAGGGTCATTCAGGAAAACTAATCCAAATTGATTTTTAAAGTAGATTAATTAAATTAGGTTCCATCTCTTTGAATTCACTAAGTGGCCGAGTTTGAGTCAGTTAAATTAGATCAAATCCTTGTTTAACCTTTCTTGCTTCAGAATTGCAATGGCCTTAATTTGATTAAGTCACTTAAAGATTGAGACAAACTTAAGAGTGATCACTTATATTCCAAATCAGAGACTTAGATAAAATTTAACTAAAGAACTTTAAATCCAAATGTTTTGTCAGCTGGAATTCAAGTCTGAGTGTTCTGAGTGAGCAAGTATCTGGAAAAGAAAGTACTGTGCAAATGATTTATGCATTTTTAAAATTGTAAAACATTAATAGTGTCTGAGGGAATTAACATACTCTTCCTATGGTTCTAAGTCTTGCTTGTGTCCTCAGTATTTCATGCATGAATTTAAAGATGAAAGAGAAAGCTAATATTTGACAATGAAAGAATTAATTTTATCTACTGATAAAAATCGTAATATTAATTCACTGTAATTTGAAACTGTATATGCAAAATACCTGATGATAGAGCTATCAGAGCTTGCCCAGCACTAACAGCCCAGCATTATCCATCTGTATCTTATGTCTGAATGTGCTCCTGTGTGTATCAGTTGGTACAGAAGCTTTGTACACTATATTGTTTAACCTTATGATGCTTTTAATGTGAAAGATAATGAAGTGTGCAGCGAACAGATTACACAGCGGCTGGTAATGATATGTGTGTGACAATTCCCTCATTCCTTTGCCTCTGGCACTGGCGGTGGCCAGGAGAGCTGTCCTGACCTTGACAGGGGCTTGCAGAGTAGAAGGACTAAATACTTAGTTATGAACACTGAGGGTGAAGTGAGGTCTCTGATGTGGACTGTTAACTAAGGTATTAGTCAGACTAACATAGTCTCAGCCAGTTCTCTCCTGATTTATGTAGCAAGACTCAGTGGCATATTGCTTATTTATCACTGATAAACTGTTCTTGGATAAAACTTTAAAAATTTTTTTTTTATATTCAGTCTCTGACTGCTGCGGGCTTTTGATAACGTTGTGATTTATATTTACCTGTGTTTTTGTCTGGCAGTGGTTGAATAGCAATAAAATTCCTGTTGATTTTGGGTGGTTAGATGAAAACTTAGAGCTATAACCAATGTATTAATGCCACCCATCAAAATGCTCTCAGTCAAAGAAAAAATTGATATAAAAGTTATTTTATTTTGTTATCTTAGTGAATGGCATAAAGTATTTCCTAGGTTTCCTTATCACTGGTAATGCATTAATGTTGGCTCATCCTTCTTCATAGTCTGTTGCTAATCAATAAATTATTTTGACTTGTGGTTTGGGGTTTTTTTTCCAAGGAATGTATAATCTAGAATCAAATGAATCTTTGTGGAAGAGTGAACTTGCATGTTTTCTGGATTCAATTATTTACATTTCTTCAAATGTCTGATTTTGTTTGGCTGGAAAACTGCTTTCTGAATTTATAGATGGTTCCAGAACATTGTTTTACCGCTGCGTAATGATAAAAGCAATTTAAATTTATAGATTATTTTTGACATGGGAAACCAATGTGATGGTAAATTGTAAAGTCTGCCCAGATGAGCAGAAAGATTGCTTGTAGAATCAAAACGATGGAAACAAAACAAGTATAGTACACAATGCAACAAGTCTGTTATTGTCCTAGAAAAACACATACTATCTAGAGCCAAGATAACAAGAAATTTGTTGCACTGTTCAACACCTTAATGGTGCACAATGCTGCAAGAATAACGTCAGCTACCCAAGGCAGTAGATCTGTGTTGGAAAGAGCAAAAACCTCTAAAGATGCTTGCTTGAAAATTATACTGTATTTTTTCAAGATAAAAACATTGAATGGCCCATTTCCCACTTCCTGTCCCTTCTGAAATTCAGCTTCCAAGCTACTTTGGTGTTGCTGCTTTCTGAAATGTTGCCTAATCAATTAGTAGCAGTTGGATATGAACTGGTGACAAATTACACATAATTTGCACTGAAAAATGAACATACCAAATGTTTTGCAGTGTAGTCTACATGCTAGAGCTTATTCATTTGTTTTGAAGTATCCATAGCTGTGAAAGTATTAGAATGCAAATTAGTGTCTTAAAAAATAATTAAAAACCAAAATAAATGTTCAGTGGGTGGCTCCATGTTACAACTGGTGAACATCTTGGTAATTCAGTCCTGAGTCTTTTAGTACCCTCTTTATGTTCTTCTCCTAGTAGGCTGTGATGACCCTCGAGTACCCTTTCTATAGTTGATATCCTGTGTTAGGAAAATGCCCTATTCTGTCTTGGTGTTTGTTGCCTTTACAACCACTGGGTGCAACTTTTCCATGTTTCCATTACAGTGCAAATGTGAAAATTTTTGTGCCTTACTATAATTCTGCTGCATGGAGTATAAACACCAGGATTTCAGTAGCAGGGTGCTGCCAGGGGAAACCCTTTGTGGGAGGAGGCCTGTGGGTGAGACACAATTGGTTCAAGTCAGCTGTGAAGCACCTCATGGTGTGACAAAACTTCAGCCAGCCAGGGGAGCATCTCTGCTTAGACACTTTCAAGAAAAAGCTTTAGCTGCCTTTTTTTTTTTTTTCCTAATGACCAAATGAGTAGCTACTCTTGTTTTGTGTGTCGTATGTTCATAGGTTTACTTCTACTGGGTTTATTCCTGTAAAGTTTCCTTAAGGAAGATGTTTGGGGTTGACATATTTGGGGTTTTTGTTATCATAAGTTTTTGTTTTAGCTCTAGTTTTTTCACATCTTGATTTTATTCTTTCTGTATCTTTCCTCCATCTCTCCTTCCATCTGGTGTTTGTGATAGTGTTTTGTTCTGCTTTCATTAAATATTACCTTGCTTCTTCTTTAATTACGAGAGGTGTTTCTACTTTGTCAAAGATAAATTTGCTAGTTCTGTTTGTGTTGGTGTTGAGAGACACAATATTACTTCATGTCTTCTGGTTAATTTATCTCTTAGTTGTAATGCTAATCTAGTTAAGACATGATTAACAGTTATTCAGTGGGCCTCATTTTTTTTCCTGTCCAGTCTCTTTTGACACTCAAATTAATGCTTTGCTATTCACTGTATATTTACCTGGAGTTCAAGTTTGATATTTTTCTACACTCTAACAGTGGGTTTGGTTCTTTCAAAATTATTTTCAATAATTAAAAATTGAAAATTTTCACAGAAATTTAGGCACATGAGGCAGTTAATTAGGAAAGTGCTCTTGAAACTGCTAAAGTTAATCACACAAGAGTTTAAGAACCATTTTTGAAGCACTTTAGAATGAAGCTTTTTGTTAGAACTTTTAACTGTACAGTATATCATTGCATAAATGCTGATGAAGGTGCCTCAGATTTCAGCCCTAATTTATTGGACCAAAATCTTAGACCTTTTTAGTAAAATAAACTAAGATATAGGGTCAGTCTAATACTTTAATAGTGAAACAGAACTATGCAGTATTCAAACCATGTCTCTCACACCAGTTAGAGCTTCTCGCCTCTATCACCTTGTCTCATGCCATTTCTTTCTACTTAGAAACTTTGTAACAGCCTTTGTAGCATGCCTGGTAGTGAAAGGTTTCTATCTCATGTCCTATTAAAATTGCACAACAGAGTCAAATGCTCCAGGACTTCTGATTTTAGACCTTTGAACATGTTGTGTCTCTTCCCTGGAACACTGAGCTGGACTACACCAGGCAACTGCCCCTTCTCTGTTCTTCCTGGTGGAAACTTTCTGATGCCTCATGTGATCTTATTTGCCTAGTGTATCACTTAGCCGCTAAGATATCATCCACCACAAATACTGAATGTAAGCATAGCTCAGACTGCTCAGTTTTCATAGTCTTCTGGCAGGAAATGTCACCAAGAATGCAGCAGAAATGATCTACTGGCAGATCTAGGGTGAGTGGTTAGCGATTTTTAATTCTTTCTTTAAAACAATAAGAATTTGTGATTCCAGGAAGGAAAAACAGAGTTCTGGAAAAACAGGAGCTCTCAGGTTTGCCCTCCAAGACATTGTTTCTGAAGTACATTTATTTTGTTATCTTGTCTAGCAGTTGGTTTTGGCCACTCGAGAGATGATGCCTTATCTAATATGAAATTTCTACATATCTGAGGAAGGAAAAAGAGGAGTGACAAGACTCCCTTCTGAATAAAGGAGAAGTAATGAAATTATGAGGACAGAAGAAGAAGTTGTAAACATATTTCAAGGGACATCATTCTGTTTGAACCCCCAGGGGAGTGCAAAGAGGACAATGCTTGTGAAAGTGAAGGCATGATACTAGGAGTGGGCTCTCTGTAGTTAGGAATGTCTCTTAGGATAAGGCATGCAGAAGATCTCAGTGTGTATTGAAGTCACCTGGATGAAAGAGAAAGAAAGCTTTCGGATTTGACCTAGGCTAAATCCTTTCTCCTTTAGTTCCTCAGTTTGTTTCTCACAGTTATTTGTAGATGTGTTGCCTACTCTGGACATGGTAAATTAATAGTTGGGTTTAACCTCAGCCTACTTTGAATAAAGATGGTTTTCAGCAAAACTATCTGAAAACAAAGCAAGTTTCCTAAAAAAACTTACAAGAACTAAGACTATATTTTAATTTTCTGTAAATAAAAAATATTATTCCATTATGGTTTTCTGACAAAGTCAAGCACTGAATGCAATTCTTGTCGTATTATGTGACCATGAAACAAGGGCTTTCAGCTTTCTCTTGGTATAATTTGAATTAAATCTTTTTTCTTCTTTCCCTTAGGAAGGAGATTATATTAGATCAATTGTTTTTTTCAAGTTCTAAAGGTCCAAATAGCCAAGGAATAGAAAGAATAGGCAATGGTTGCTAGTGATTATTGGCACATTTTTATTTTTCATTGTGATTCAATTATGCTTACTAATTACTGCTCTGTTTGACACTGTCAAAGGGCTAGGGGTTGTTTTACAATTTAGTAACCATTCTATGATTCTAAACATCTCTCTGTTAAAAAAAGGGAAAAAAAGGACAAAAATAAATCATTGCACTGATATTTTTGAGAGGGTTTTTAGAGGATATACTCAACATATACTCATAGTACTTGCTATGTTGATTTGCTGTGTGGTGAGGAGCTGAATGCTGAAAGCAGAGATTATATTGGGAGCATCACGCCTGTGTGGTTATGACAGCTGGCAGGAGCGCTCAGGCACTGCGGAGAGGGCAGGAATGTCCACAGAACTGCTGCCGATAAAGATTAGTGGGTAATATCCTAATTTCCTCCAAATGAAGGGTAAAACTAAAAGGTTATGTAAGGGTGCCTGCACTCAATGCAGTGAAAAATCTCATCACTGTATTTTGCCAACTCCTATTCCCTATCAGTCAAGGTATGAAGGATGTCTCCTCCTGAAGGCAGTTTAGGTGCAGTTTTTCTTAGTATTGGAATAATAGTATTTAGATAAGCTGTATTCTCAATGTGATTTTCTCCTTCCTTCTCTTCAAGCAGCAGCACAGCAAGAGTGGATTTTGGTACATTGTACCTTTGTCCTGTGGCATGGTGAGAAGTTTGAGAAGCATTGAGCATGCTGAAGCAAGAGGCTTCTGCTGACCTTTTACTGAGGCTAACTGAAGCTATTGGGAGGATCTGGAGAAATAGCTTTATGACACATTTGGCTTTGGCATTGTTTACTTCTAAACAGCTTCCCCTCCATGCAATTTCCAAGCTGAACCTACTTGATATTGACAGGTAATATTTTAATGGATAGATTGATTGGACTGGCAGAATGAATTAGCCATCAGCTCGACAACCATATAGCATTACGTTGTGTATCTGTTTACTCAGCACTGGGTGAAATGCAAGAGTCTATTGAAAATCAGATTTCCATGCTGCTTTGTCAAAGTAAATTTAATCACAGCTAGAACATGTGGCATCCATCATTTCCACTTCAGAAGGCATCAGCAGCCACAGATCAGCAACAACAAGCAGTGCTGCCACTACTGTCTTTGACTCACATGGAAAATTAAATTTTAGCATAGATTTTTGATAAATGATGCAGTCTTATCCATCAAACATGATTACTTAAGTGTTCTCTATTAAAGTAATCCCCAATAGCTTTTTATCTAGAAGCAAGGTGTTACTCCGTTTGGCTTTGAGTCACTCCTCCTGATGTGGGATAGGCCTTTGGATATTGCCTTTGCAGATTAGACAACTGCTTTCTGTTTGTTGTTCTTTGAAATCTCAGATCTACCTGGCTGCCTACTTTTACCTGCATTTTAGGGACCAGCTCAGTTACATACTGTAATTTATTCTGTGTTTTTCTCTGAAATTTCACATTAATGCATCTCTTTCTACCCCATGGATATCAGAATAGAAAATTGTATTACAAGAAATCTCAAGGTAACTTAAGAAGTAAAACCATACAGAGTATATGGAAAGATACAACTAGTTGCTTTGTTCATGTCTCGAGTATGGTAGAGAACATTTAAAGTATCCGGGCATACATAAAAAATACATAAAGTACATAAAAAAACCTTGTAAATATTAATCCTGCAAATTTTACTTTAAAAAGTTTTGGGTTCCTTTAATTTATGATAGACACTGAAATGACTCCATTTTAAAAGCTAATACTTCTTTTGGGGGTGATCTTCCCCCCTCCCCCCACTTCTGCTTTAATTTAGAATGTCCAGGCATTTGTTTTGTAACACCACTGTCTATTCCTATTATTCGTATTTAATTTTAATCTGGTGTGTTAATGCCTCCATAACTGAGCCCAAAGCCATTTTCTTTCAGACTTGAAGATAACAGCACAATTTTTCTAATTCCTACTAATTGAGATATGATTCTTTAAGATTGTCTCAGGTCTTGTACTGTCTCTTCTAATGTCCTCAAAATTAATGTCATCAAGTGAAAGGAGCTCATAATCATTAATAGATCTTCTGAAAACTGTTTTTCATTTGCAGCACTGCTCAAAAATATCTTACTGGTAGAGTATTTGAGTTCAAATAATAATGCTACTTGTGTTTCTATGTTTCCTCAGCATATTCAGCTATTTGTAAGTATTTTGTACTTAAAACTTCAAAATTGCTTTCCTTTATAGTGTTGCTACTAGTGGTATAAATATCTTGAATCAAATGTCTGAATATGCTTTCTTGCCTCTTTCCTCAAGGTAAGTCACCTTGCAGAGGTGCTATTCTCTCTTGACCAAGGAGGGGGCCAGGGATGAGTAGTGTTGCCTGGGAATGCTGAGCAATAAGCAGAATTTGAGGAGCAACAAGGCAAACAAGCACCACCTCTCTGATAGATGCCACAACACAGATGCATTGCCAGCACTGCCAGTGCAGCTGTGTCACACAGCTGCCACTGGGAAAGCTGTAAAAAGTGATTGGGTGATGCTGGTTCTCTGATTTGAGCTGATGCTGCACAAATGCTGCACAAGCAAATTGTGTATTTAAAGACCCACGTGCCAGAACTTGTCCCTTACTCTACCACGTAGTTGCCCACCAGATGTACTCTCTGAATTTTGTGTTATCTGTATATCCCTCTATCAGGGACGCTTGTGTAGAGTGACAGCTGAATACATACATGAACTAATCAATCCCTAAGGGTACAACGGTTTTGTTTCAGTCAAACTGGTTTCTTTTTGTTTTTCTTAGAAAAATATGAAGCTGATGAAGTATAGCTTACCTTTCAACACCAAAAGGTGTTTCTTTCCAAAGACTGGGAGATGTTTAAGATTTATGACTTTTCTGCTGTCTGATTTGCTGGTGTGCATGACTGATGTTCCTATGTTAGCTATCAGATCGTCCTTTTCAGACCAGAGTTTCTCACATTAATAGCCGGTGCAATTCGTAATTAATTGTCACTGGCCATACTATTATCTGAGTGGATTGATAAGCATCCGCTGGGCAGCAGGTCTTGCTTGTCGATCCACTCTCTTCTGTGTGGATCTTACAACTTAAGGGTACATTCAGGGTGACTAAAACTCAAAATTTTGAGATGTGAATTCTGACACCTGAATTAGCTATGATGAAGTCTGGCTGTGTTGGTGTCCCATCATAAATAATGGGTCAGGCATGGACTGGGATAGCCAAGCACAGTATGACTTTCCATCCCCTCACTGTAGCTCCCACATGTAGCTGGCCTGGTTTGTGTGCCTACTGATCTTGCCCAATGGGAAAATTCATTTGTTTGTCTATCTGCATATGCCTGAGTTGAGTGCTGGGCTGCTGCTTTGGGAAAGATCAGTGAGGAGAAACTGAAAAAAGTTTGTGTATTGTCTTACTTCATGTCAGCAGAGTATTTTCATGGTGTTTTCAGAACCAGGTTGTTCTTGGATGCTGAAGCACCTTTTAAATGCAGTCTATGAACCTCTGTCTGAGAAATAGTGCCTCCAATTTGTCTGGAATGGCAGTGGATCCACGTGCTTGGGGTTGCTGCATATTGGCTTAATTGAGACCAGGCATGTTGGGGGTTTTTGTTTTGATCTGACAGAAAATATCTTTTAAATAATAGTGCTTCTTCAAATTTTTGAATAATGAAATAAAATAAACAGAATGTAGGAGAATTGTATTGATAAATAACTTTATTCTGGCTTGTTTGAAAACAAATAACATTTTCTTGCATTTTTATTGCAAAATTTCTAGACTTTTTTTATATTGCAATGTCCTCAAACTATTAAATTTATGAAACTAAAGTTTCATGACAGATTTATTCATATAAATGAGGAAAAAAATAGAAGGTGGTATTTTAGATTTGATAACTGCTTTATATGTAGCGCAGAAAAGAGAGGAATGAGCGTAGTTGGTGTTCTGAACAAAGTAAAAATATTGGTCTTTCCTATATGTCTTTTTATTGAGAAAAGAATCTTGTGTCTGGTTGAACAATGTGATGTTGGGACCTTGTTCGGATATCACTCCACTCTACCAAATCAAAGGCTTTTTAAGGATTTTATGGAGCTTTCTGTAACCACATGGCCTCAATCATTTTAGCAGTAATGTAACAATTTCTTATGCCTCTTTCTCTGGTATGTATACATCCATCAAGTTTTAAATTGCATGTAATCTTTTTGCAGCAGTTTAACAAGGGAGGAATAATGCGCGAAACAGCAGTAAACATTTACAAGCCAATGCTTTCCTATTATCACTTGGGTAAATGCATTTTAAAGACCAGGGCATCCTGATTTGCTCCAGTGACAATCTCATAATTGTAGCAAATACAATTTAGAGCACACAGTTCTGGAAGAAAAGATGCTAGGAAAACCTAGGGGGATGGAGATCTGAGATTGGAAATAATTGCTTGATTGCTCATGGAAGCCTGTGTTTTTAAGAAAGCAAGATTTGCTTTTTTCTGTCAGTTTAAGCGTTTTTTGTTGTCAACATGGAAAAAAAGTGGAAAACTTTGATGAAAGCACACATCTATGGAGTAGATGATCAAGTGGAGTAGTGGATCAAGATTTTAATATAAGCAGTGACCTAAGTTTAGCATGACCTGTGTTATCATCTGTCTCTAAAGAAAAGAAACAACCTCTCCAATTTTTTTTGAGTAATTACAGACCCTTGCACTTCAGAAGCTTGGACTCCGGTTGTTTTCTCTCATGCAAGTGATCCCTGACTGTAGAGGCCTCATTTCAAAGTCATTCTTGCTTGTCTTGAGTCTCTTCAGGGAATTCCAGAGGAAAGAGAATTGAGATACATGACATATGCCATGAGTTGGCAGGTTAATTCAGTCAAAATCAGCTTCCAACTCATCCTTTCCTCATGAGTGATTTAATTCGAAGAAAAGGTACTGGACTCCGCTCTGTTTCCAGTAAACCAGCGTGTGATGAGTCTGGTACTGTACGTGGTGTTCTACCTCTGCCTTAAAAGCTGTTCCTGTATTTTCCACAGAAGTCCATATCTACAGTTTCTCTTCAGCAACAGCATATCACTCAGACGCCTTCTACACTTGATTTTTTTCCTTTTGCTAAACACAGCAAGTGGCAGAGGTTTCTGTGAACTCTTCCATACTGGATCTCTCTACATTAGGTACTTGAGTAGGCTTTGTGAAGCAACAATTCATCAGTAACCATCAACCTAGTCAGACCTACTGTGCTGTGTATTGCCTGGAATACCCAAATCACAGGGAAGACCTCTCCCTGTTCCAGCTGCTGCCATTTCTTGCCTCATACAGCCAGGATCTGCTCTTTTCAAGGGCAGTCAGTTAGTCAGGCTTGAGCCCTGTTTCCCTACACAGCCGTCGGAAAATACAAGCATTTCCTGGGAAGGGAAGCCATGGAATGGGACTAAATTGCACCGGACAATTCCACTCTTTTCTGCATGGCTCTGTCATAAGCTCAACAAGCCTCCCAGGAATTTCTGGACTGAAGTGAGGTTAATTTCCAGGTCTCTTGTCATCCAGGAATGTTGATGTGTCCTTGTGCATGCTTATACAGTAGCTTGCTCTGGCAAAGTCATGGAATGGCAGAGTTAATTTCTGGGAGATCCTAAATGTGAACCTGTTCATGGCAAAACAAGATCTTCTCCATATGAAGGCTTGCTCCTGCTTTCCTCATTTGCTCTGCGAGTAAAGCTTTGAGTCAGACCTCTGAGGTAGATGTACATAGATCTTTATCATATAATCAACTCTCTGAAGAAGCCAAAAAGCTTTTGAACTCAAGACTGATTCTGCGTCAAAGCAAGAATAAGTAACTTCTTAAATCCAGAAAACCCACAGTAGATAGATAAGATGGAATGACAAGAAAGTATATAGCATTTTTGTTGATTTAAAACCGCCGTGTCTGTTCAAAAGGTGTTTGCTTCTAGGCAGTTTAATGTATCTAAATAGCAGCAAATGCTGCACTGACTACTCTGATACTGAGGAATTTTCCTTCCATCTGACTCTCTGAGGTCTGGGTGTTTGCTACTGGCTCTGGGCAATTTTTTTCTGAAGCTGCAGCATCCCCAGCCTGAGCTGTGACTCCCTCTGCAGGCACTACAGTCTCTGTAAGGTAGATCCTTCTTGCTATGCTCAGTTCCTCAGAAGAAAGGTAGTGTGCGTGGTATGCCTGTACACTCAAAATTGCTGCCTTGCTGTACAGTGCTAGTGACAGATAGCTTAGTGAAGTGATCTGTTGGTCTTCGAAAAGGCAAGGAAAAAGGAAATGGGGAAAGGGAGTCTAGATGAAAAACTACTTGTCACATTTTACAAAAATGATTGATGGTTCAAAAGGAATCTTGCCTTCAACAAATGAATATCAAAACACATAAATCTGAAATAAATAAAATGTTTTGATATCAGTGTTACTTTCTCTTTCCTGGATTTGTCTGTTGTTTTTTTTCAGTCTCTTACTTCCCAGATACCCACCCCTGCCTTGTGATGCCCTGTTTACTTTTATTCTCTGTCAGCATATGATTAGTCTTTATCATTTTCATGAGTATCCAGTGCTGATATTTGTCTTCCCTTTGTACCTGTTCTGCTTGTTCTTTTGATGGCCAGAGAACTCTTGCTTCCCCTCTCTTTTCCAGTCCACATACTCCTGGGACATTTCCTTTACTCTGCCATATCTGCATCTTCTCTGTTATTCTGGGGCTATGTCCAGGGCAGTCACATTGGCTCCCACAGTGCCTGCCATTTCATACCTCTTAGGCTGAAGGAAGGTTAGGGATTTTCAAGGCTCTCTCTCCAACTACTCCTTCCGTTCCCCAGTGAGGGTAACGTTTTGGGAACCCTGTGATGATGTCCCATTTTGTGTTGCCATTCTGAGAGCACGAGGTTATATGGATTTCTATAGTACTTTTATCTCTGCCTGTAGGACCTACATGAAATTTTAATCCTCAGTAGGATGATGGCAGGACCTGGAGTGTGGTCTTCTAGTTTGGTATCATCAAATGAGGCCTGAAACTACAGCTAACAACTTGTTGTTAATAATTCTAGAAGTGCAGGAGCTTTTGAGTGTGTAGTAGGTTAAAAGTAATAATGTAGTCTTTCCCGGTTTTGGCTGGAATAGAGTTAAATTTCTTCCTAGTAGTTGCTGCAGTGCTGTGGTTTGGATTTAGTATGAAAATAATATTGATAACACACTGAAGTTTTAGTTGTGGCTAAGTAGTGCTTACCTTGAGTTCAGGACTTTTCTGTTTCCCATGCTCTGCCAGTGAGGAAGTGCACAAGAAGTTGTGAAGGAGCATGGCCAGGAGAAGCTGACCTGAACTGGCCGAAGGACCATTCCATACTGTGAAAAATGCTACACTCTGTATATAAACTGGGAGAGTTGGCTGTGAGTGACTGGTGGCTGCTTGGGGATGGGCTGGGCTTTGTCAGTGGATGGTGGGAAACTACTGTGCATCGCTGGTTCTGCTTGGGGTTTGTTTCTCTCTCTTTTTATAAATCTCTCTTTTAATGCTGTTATTATACTTATATTTGATTTTATTTCATTATTAAACTATTCTTATCTCAATTCACAGGTTTTACCTTTTTTTCTGATTTTCCTCCCCATCCCATGGGGGGTGTGTAGGCTGTGAGTGAGTGTCTGTGTGGTACTTACTTGCCAGCTGGGTTAAGCCAAGACAGTCTTTTTGATGCCCACCGTGGGGCTTAGTGGATTGAGTTAATGACAAATCTGCCTAGAATGTGTTAGAACAAATTTGTTATAAGCATTCATTATATTTAATAGTCACTGGTCACAATGATTTCTTTGCTCTCAAAGTTGATGTGGCTGTTCTTAAAGTTACATTATGTAATACCTTACTTGCAGTACATGTTCCCTGTTTTGTTGTTTAATACCTGTGGGAGCTGGACTAAGGTTATCACGTCATTGTACTTTGTAACAAACACTGGCTTGTGGTGTGATAGAGTAGCTGGTTGTGAAACTAATCTGGTATTCGTACTCAGCATTGCAGTCATATCCCTACTCTGGGAAACTATAAATAAGTTTCTTTTACCTTTTACCTTTTACCTTTTCTCCTCTGAGACCCAAATCATGGCAGAGATACTTCCCTTTCACTTCTCCTTCTCCTCCAGGATAAAACAACAGCTCTTCAGAATTTTGAATATCCTTGAGATGTTCAAACTAGCGTGTTCCTATTGCTATATCTTCTGAGTGTGTTCCAGCTCTTATTTAAGGTTAAAAAACTATTTAAGAATGCCAGCCAGAGATCTGTCCGGGGCTGGATAGTCAGGAGTGGCAGAGTGTGTGGGATAATAGGGACAAGTACATAATTCCAGCAGTTTAAAGAGGATATGTCCTACTCTCAACCTGTACAGAGCAGTATCTCAGCTGTTAACAGTAAGTGTTCTTTTGTGGAAGAGAGAGACTACAGGAAGTTTATACCATGGGGTACCCTGTAGTTTTACCTGAAGGACCATGGAGAGAAAGCTGGATGGAAAATGTGCCTCAACCCCAGAGACATGGGCATGTGAGACAATGAAAAACAATCACAAATGGGGATTCTCCCAGGGAAGTTGCTGCTCCAGTCTCCAGTGAGCAGTTCCCCAGACACAGTGGAATAGCTTATCTTCCTCTTGATCCTGTGTAAAGGAATTCTAATCTATTTTTACAAGAAATAAATGGGGAGCCCTATGGCCAGGACTAGAGGGGCTCTGTCTCTAGCCATGTGGAGGAGAGGAACAACCAGGTTTACTGCACTGTGTGGATTAAATGGCCTGGCACCCCTTCCTCCCCCCACCTCCCCCCTGGAGTTGGGGGAAGGGAGGTGTGTACCTTGCCTGGTCTCTTGGATGACCCTTCTGTTGTGACACTGCTGAACGTGGAAGAATAGCAGGTGTTGATGGTGATCACAACAGTGCACCAGTGGCAACATCTCACCAACAGAGACCCCTGGTCATTCACAGACTAATCTGTCAGCTGGAGAGACAAGGAATGATCAGCAGGGCCCGCTCACACTTCAACAGCCCCGTATAGCAGTGCCAAGTTCTAATAGAAAGTGGACACTAACAGGAGATCTAACAGGAGATTATCATGGCCTGATTATCATGGAATAAAGTCATGCTGCCACTGAGTGCTGCTGTTCTGGACATACTGGAACTTCAATAGGAACTTGAGGCAAAGGCAGCCAAGTGGTAAAGCACAGCTGATATCACTAATGGCTTTTTCTCAATCCCTTTGGTGGCAGAGTGCAGGCCACAGTTTGCTTTCAGTTGTGGGAGTGTCCAGTACACCTGGAATTGACAGTCCAGGGGTGGACACACAGCTCTGCCATCTGCCATGGACCGATCCAGACTGCACTGGAACAGGGTGAAGCTGGGAAACACCTGCAATACAATGATGACATCATCATGTGAGGTAAGAGAAGAGGAAGTTTTGAGAAAGGGAAGAAAATAGTCCAAATCCCTCAGAAAGCCTGTTTTGTCATAAAGCAAAGTAAGGTCAAAGAACCTGCTGGGGAGATCCAGTCTTTAGGAATAAATTGGCAAGATGGATGAGAGATGGGTGGTTGTCAGATCCCAATGGGTGTGATCAACAATAATAGCAATTTTATTTCAATTATTAAGCTGGTCTTATTTCAGCCCACACCCCATGGAGGGTGAGATGGGTGAGTCAGCAGCTGCATGGTACTTACTAGTTGCTGGCTGGGTTTAAACTCTGAAAAGACAAGAATCAATGAAACTAGTATGGCATATAACTGGGAGCTGATTTGAGTTGTACAAGTAGCTTTTGGAAAATGAGAATATATTACTTAAGCAAGCTAAAAAAGTCAGTGCTGGGACTGTGAGATTTCTCATTCCCATGGCACTAAAACAGACTTCTGTAAAGCTTTCCTCCACTGGTATTAGCTATTTTATTTTTGTACTAGTTAATCATACTTTTGTATTCAACTAGGATGGAGTATGTTTTACTCTGAACTTATGAGCATTATTAGAAATAATAGGGAATAATATTTCTTATGCTGTTACCTCAATTATAGTTGCTTATGCTAATTCTAACATTTAGTTTTAAATACAGAGGTTTATTTTAACTGTGTAATACTTGGAGAAAGATGGAATCTTACAAGGGTGGTTTGTTTATGTTTGTTTCTTTTTAGAAAATAACTTTACACTATATCAATGTGGCAATTATCTTTAATGAATCCATAATGATTGAATGCGTATAGAATGTTCTTAATATGTGTTGGGTAAAGAACAATAGTTAACCAATTATAGGACTAATTTGTCTTTAAGCTGTTTTATTTTGTAGTAGTTTATCTTCAAAACTGTCAATAACTTTGACGGTTTAATGTAACATTGTTTTGAAAATGGTTCTTGTATTGGTTTAAAAAAAAAATATTGTGAAAGTGTTTGGCTGCATGTATCCACCCCAAATGACTCGTTCATTTGTAGACACCTACACTGTAGAGCTCTGACACAGGCACAGTGAATCTGAGCTCTAGGTTCCCTCCATTTTCACTTCAGTAAGAGAGATGTTTTCAGGGGGGAATTAATTCACTCTGAAATAGGCAGCCATCTAGGCCACACATACTAAATCCTGTTATAATTGGCAAAGATAGCATAGCAAACCCTTGGGAATAAAAGCCAACACATAAAGGGGGTGAAGAGAAAGTATATTCCTCATGGTGGAGCAATATTGTTTGAAAACTCAGCCTACCTCCAATTTGGGAGAAGAAGCAATGGAGCCTGCACCCTTGTATTCTGTGTTTTGTTTTACCTGTGCACTGCACCTGTCAGTGGTGTGTGAATGTCTGTGCTGTGCTAAGGCTCCTTTGTATTAATTACATCCTTACACCATCTCTCCTCAGCAGCTGTTCACTGGTGCATACAAAGGAATGAGATCAACAGGAGCTTTTATTTGTCTCAATATCACTCTGTGAGCCTGCACATAAGACTTTGGCCTTGTAAGGATGTTGAGGAACTGGAAAGGTTTTAATGGAGGACTGCTGCAATTAGCAGGAGCTAGAATTTGCACCCTTTGTGAGTGATGTTGAAGAAACTGGGCTTTTCCACTTGTGAAGAAATGCTTTGAAAAGCATTTAGAGGTATGGCAAGGTCTTCTAAGTAGTGATGGAGAATATAATAAATGGCAATGCCAGATGATGTATGAGGAGGTTTAGGCTGCACATTATAAAAAGAACTTCAGTAAGTGCATAGTGCAGCACTGGGACAGGTCACCCAAAGTCCCTATTCTTGAAGGTTGTTCAAGACTGAACTTGATAAAACTCCAGGTGACCTAATGGTAAAATGTTGGTAATAGTCTTGGTTTGAGTGGAAGGTTAGATGGACCTCAGAGTTACAAGGTTCCATGTCACCATTTCTACGGTTTTGTGCTTTTCCTTTTTATAAGTTGATGTTGCTGTGATGTTCCTTCTTTCTGGCTCACCCTCAGCTATGTACAGTGATCTTACTGCTTGTTTGCGATCCAAATGATTGCATTTCAAAAAGCATTAAGGCAAAAAGATGAGAAGAAACTGGCATTCTACCTCTCCTGAAAGGTCCATGTGTTTTGGTATTGTCCATTTCTGAAAGAATCTGCAACTGAAATTTTTTTCTGTCAGTGGTAGGAAAGGTCTCAGTCTATAAACTGCAATCACAAAATAGTGATTTTAATTGTAAGGTAGTAGAAGAGAATGGTAGCTCTGGACCTCTACTATTTACGTCTTTCTGTGTATGCTTAGAAACAGACAGGTAATCCATGTACAGACTTAAACATGGATGTTATAAATTTACTTAATTCCTTCTACCCAAGGGACAGTTGTTATAGTAAAACAATAACAATTAAAACTGGCACATCAAACTTTATGGATCCAAGAAGTCCTCTAACTGTAGCCTGAATGAAATGTCAGTAAAAAAACGTAACAGTGTCCTCTTTACTAATTAAACAATCAAATTCACTGTCATAACCATTTAAATTCCTAGGGAATGTCTTCTGGAAAGAAGGTAGAATATAGTACTTGACTTCAAAATGCATCAGCAAAAGGGTTTTAAATTTGTTTCCTTTTAAACCTTGGCTGAAAAAATTCTGAAGAAAAAATGTTGTTTGATAAAGTTTATTTGGAAAGCAGATGCTTGCTGAGTCAGAGTTCATGGGATTAGAATATTGTACACTGATTATATCAGTGAGCAGCTGTGGCTCTGATTCATATGCCAGGTTTGTATTAAAAAAGGATATTTCTTCTGGGACCAATCAAAAACACTAATATTTGATCAAGGAATTACTAGCTGAATCTTTATTAATTGCATAGTGAGATGTTCTGTGACCTTCATTTAAGATGATTCTTCAGCGGCTAAAAATTGGCTAATCTGTTTCATTTAGTGTAGACTAACCTCAGAAATACCATTAGGAACTAAGCATCTGCTCATCAATCAAAAAACTTTTTATGGGAAGAGCCTTAGTTGATACTTCTTAAGAAGTCAAAAGGGACTTCCAGATGAAGTAAGTCCATCAAGATAGCAAATGAAAATGAAGGATATATCTGGATTTGATGCAAAGGTAAAGATAAAACTTCATTATGTAGGATGGAAGTAATTAAATTGCTTTTTTCAGTTTACTGTGGGGATACAGAGCATGTTTGTGTAACCTCTGCAATCTTGAGAATAACAGGTTCAATAAAGATGGAATTTCACTGCAGGATTTTATTTACTTTATTCGCTACACTTGCTCAAGAAATCGTGTAAACGGCTTCAGTCTCCACTAGGTACGTCTTGCTAAAAGATAATCACAATTATTTACAAAAAATGTCAGACTCTATTATAGGGAAGGCAATGGCAATAAAAATGTATAAATGTTGCTGTGCTGAGCAAAGCACGTTGACTTCAGTGAAGGCTCTAGTGCAAGTAGAGGTGAGGCTAAGTGAGCATGCTTCAGTCTCAAGGTTCCTCTTCATCAGCCTACAATTTCTCAAGTTTAGTGTATTTGGGACTCACTTTGCCCGCTCTATTGCCTACCCAAGTATGAATTTGGAATTTTTCCACTAATATATTTTACAGTAGTGGGAATATATATATTCTTTTGTTTACTTTCATGGGCTCTTTCATTCTCGTGAACTCTTCATTGGTTTGTGAATTTAATTTCTTCCAAAAAATATTCTTTATAAGTAGAAAATATGATTCTCTGCCCTAAGATGTTAGGAAAAAATAGTGATTTTTGTAGGAGGCAGATTAAAAGCTGGAAGGAAGGGAAGATTCTTACCTGTTAACTGTAAGCTTGTGAGTTACCTGGACTAGCAATCTGGTCATGTTTGGCTTTGTAGAGAGTGAGCACAAAGGGGGTTCAGAAACAGCTCAGGAGAGTCTCCAAAATCATGCGAACACCTTTTAACATAGGCCTTTCATTAAGTTACATTTGCATTCGAAATTGGATGAAAACAAAAATTATTCCCTTGAGTTTGTACACTGATTTTATTTTTAAGTACTTTTTCAAAATTGTGCATTGTTGAATGAGCCAGTTGATGGGAATAGTTTTGCCCATTCTTCTAAACTGAATGCTGGAGGGGTATTTCCCTATTTTGTTTCACTTGTTAGCCTCTAGGCAGAAAAATGAATACAAAGTACAGCACTTTCTTTCACCAGGAATGCATCTATCATGAAGGTGTTTCCACTGTGTGATACATTGTTGAATGTAGTGGGATTTCTTTTTCTCGATTTTTCAAATTTTCTGCTTGAACTGCATAGAAAACTTACTAGCAAACATACAGTAAGTATAGTTATGAAAAACTTGAAAAGCTGTAAATCTAAAAACAGAATTCTCTGCTTCACTTTACTGCTCCTTCCTTTTTTCACAACCATATATTGCTGTCCTTAAGAACATGTTTCCAGTGCACTCATTTTCTGCTTGGGGTGCATGCTGGAAAGTGAATGAGAGTAAGTTTCAAGGTCCAGAATCTGCTTACTTATTTTTTCCTATTAATATACACCCTACTTGGGTTTTGATATATGTAATTTCTCTCCATTTTGTAGCAGCAAGAAAGGAAGGACAAGTATTTTTGACTGGTGGAGAGGACATTGTTTGAAAGGATCTTGGCAACTCTAGCATTTCCTTGTGGTTGGAGACACCACCTAGGAGAAAAATGCAATGCTCCTGCTGAGCAGGGAATGTGCAGTGAATCAATCAATGAGCATATCTGTTTTTCTAAGCACTTCACCTTATGCCTTGTGGTCTTATTTTGGAAACAAAAACCCCAAACACACATAGCGCCCCTCCCCCACCATTTACAGCTGTGTTTGGAATTTGCTCAGGTAAGCAAAGTAAGCAGAAGTCATCAAAAGCGTGTGTAGAATTATCTCCAGTGATGCAAGGGTTCTGTAGAACAGCAGCTCTGGCCACATACATAAATGTGCTTGAAGGGACACAGCCTGAACTTTGTCCTTTCTGCTTCAAAAGTCAGTTTAGTTGCAAATTTAACAAAGTCTCTATGAAGCTGGAGATTTTGCTTGGCTTTGTCTTGTTTTGTTTGGATTTTTAAATTGTAATGCAAAAACGGCAGTTCTGTTCCAAAGAAATTTGACTAATTTCTATAAATTAAACCATATATAAAACAACAATATTTGGGACAAAGCAACCAGACCTTTATTTCCTTTTCATTGCTATTTCATCTCTGCTATTTAAATACAATATAGCAGGTTTGCTAGTAAGTCTGTGAAGAATCTGATAATCAAGTGTCTTTGAGGTCTATAAAGTAAATCTCTTCAGTGACTATTTATTGAGATTGTGTTTGAGCTCTAGTGGATTTACAACAGATGCATGGTTTACTAAACAACCCTAAATTATGGTAAGTCCATGTGTTTTTCTCCTGCTATAGTTCTGAAGCTACTAAAAGGATCCTATAAAAAGGAAATATACATTTTAAATGCATTTAAATGAATAATCTGAATATTTCTCTGTATAAAGAGACACATATAAGCACTCAACATTATGTCCATAAATATGACTACATCAACCCTCTTGTTATCAGGAAGCAAGGAAATGAGAATGTGTCTGTTGCTCTTGCTCATTTTGAGTTTTTCATCAAAGAAATCAATACCAAACCTATGAAAGACACAAAGATTTTTTTTTTAAAGATGTTTTTTGAACATTCTCACATATCTTCTTTTGGCCTCTCTTCGCATCAAAAGACCAGTAGACTGTGAGCAGGGCTACATTTGCATTTCCCTTCAGCCATGTGATTGCCTGCTGAGACTTGCAAAAATACATTACCACACTGCAGATTTGTTTTTGATGCATATAAATGCTATGGAACTTGAATTGATGCACAACTTGACAGTTGTTATTCTTTAAAGTAATTGGTATGGGTTTTTTTGCTGGTTGAACCGGGAGAAGAAATTAATGAGAGATACTTTTACATTTGCTGTTTTAGTGCTAAGCCGCTCTGGCCTTTTTGTGTCCTTTTTTCCTGAATTCTTCCTTATCCTACCTAATAATTAATAACTGCAAAAATAGCTCATACTTTTAGAAAAAGATGAGGTTTCTTGTTCTGATAATATATTGTAGAGCAGTATTATTTTGAATTGTGTCTGTATACAGTGTACCTCAAGATTTCAGTAATTAAGCAAGGGAGGAGATGAGGAGGAAATATTCTTGTGATGAGAAGGTGCTCTGAGGTTTCCTTGGTTTTTATCAGTCAAGACATGCAAGACTGCAGTTACTTTTTGTGGTTTAATTTCAATCAGGGAGCTTAATCATATTTCAATACCAAATTAAATGCTAGTGCATTTATAATTTGGTGTATTTAGGATTTGCTTCTGTTGTAGTAGAAGGTGTTTTTTAAGCATCCCTATCAATAGGGGAATCTGCTTTTGCAGTTTAGAAGAAAATGGTTTGAGGTTTATATGTATTGTAAAAGTAGGACACAAAGACTAACTCACTGCTATCTCATGCTTGCAGGTCTGTGATTACAGCATCTACCTGCTTTACTTTCAATAGCTTTTCATAACAGTGTTTAATTCTGTAGGATCATTCAGTTTGCTTCATGTTTCTGTCCTTGAAAGACTATGAGTCTGATTTCTGTTCTGATAAGAGGGTTCATGCAGAAGTCAAGGCTTCTATCCTCCCAAGACTTTGGAGGCTTGTAGCACCTCCTTCTTGAGATTTAATTAAACTTCTAAACCTGAAGTTTGTAAAGTAAGTGCCCTTCACTTTTCAAATATAATGAGTTGTCCAGTGAGTTAGGACTGTGTAAGGGTAAACTCTCCTTCATGTGATAGCTTGAGTAACGCTGAGTAGAGCTGGAAGAAGAGCAATAGGATGCTCACACTCATAAAATTCTCCTTGCTTAAGACCATTTACAACACAGTGCCAAAATAACAAATAAAGAAGTGCTTTATTGGTACCTGGTGGCTGTGTCCAAACCAGTCCCAACCACGATAGCAGGAGCACACTGTTTCTCTGTTCTATTTTTTCTGTCTCCTATGCACAGCAAGTCTGTGCAAGGATGCTTTTGAGTGTTTCTGGCAGCCTATGAAGCTGCTTGACTGCATGCTAGTGATAAGTGTATCTTATCCAGGGTATGCTTAGCCTCATGGGATCACATACATTTCCAATGATGCTTTTCAAAAGAGAAGAATCCGGCCTCACTGATGACCCTTTCTTTTCCTGCACTGTCAGAAGTGAGAATGTTTATACAAATTATTAACCATTTTTATTTAGTCTGCACATCACTGAACTCCAGCAATACACATTATAATGTATGATTGGTTTGGGATGTTTTAAATGTAATGACCTAGCAGCTTCTTTGAAGAATACTTTGTTCACTAATGTTTTCAAATATGGCAATGAAAAGTTAGTAAATGCAGTTTTAAAGACTCTGAATTTATTTACCTCCTGTTCTCATTGAAGAGATTCAAAGCCTGGCAGGTACCTGTCTTTAAAATCTGTAGTATAAATGTCACATTATATTATATTTTCAACTAAAACAAAAGTCTGCAAAAATGATATGTTGGACAGAGAACAATATTTTCTGTTTATGGGGCAATTCAATTCAAAATAGAAAACTATACTTCCTTAATATTTTTCTTCTCTTTTGTGAAACTGTAGACAATCGAGTGTTTATCCTAAATGCAAACTCAAATAGCTGCCAATATTTTTAGAGAAATGAATTGTACATAAGCATTTCATCTTAAGATTCCTTTTTCTTTCCTCGAAGTTTATGTCTCTTTCAGTGAGTTATCCAGATAAAATTTTGTCCAGAAGAAATAAATATGCCTACAGGTATTGAAGCATCAATAGTTTAAAATTGTGTTTAAAAATTCCAGTGCAAAGCAAAGTGACTATAAATATGAGCAACACAGGGCAGGCAGTAAAGGGTGAGATTTTCTCATCTGACAGCCAGAGCCGTGTGTGGTATGAATTTTTCTGGCCATTCTCTCCTCTCAGTCTTCTCCCTCACAGTAATGCCTCTGAAAACTGGTTGTAGCCCAAGTACCAACTGTTTCTAGCTTTTCTTATTCTCTTCAGTTCTAGCAGAACCAATTTCCCACCTTCCTTTGCAGGAGGAACAGGCTTCTCTGTGAGTCTTGATTATGGTAGGCTTTTTCATGTTGTGGAAAAGATGAGAGAGTCTTAACTTTACTAATGCCTTTTTCTTTTCCTGAACTGTCAGAAATGAGAATGTTTCCATAAATGATTAATCATACTCATTTACTAAGGCTGTGTCATAATTTCCTGTAAAAACATATGGGAAGAGCTGTCTGTCTCTATTCTTATTCCCTGTCTCTTCGTTCTATTCTCTGTTATGTCTACAGAAACTTAGGAGGGCTAAAGAAGCTTTTGGAAATCATTTGATTTGTCCAGTTTGTCATGAAGCAACTTTCAGTGTGGAATTTCTTCCCCAAGGCTGGCAGTTGTAGCTGTAGAAGTCTCTCTGGTGTCCATCCTTCTGGAGGATGCTGATCCAAAGCATCCAGGATTTCAGAGAGCTTGCTAGGCAAGATGATACTCAGCTATATTAATGGTCTTCAATGAAACAGGTCTCTGTTAGGATGTCCTAAGTGTCTATTTCACATGACAGAGATTATTCCCATGGTGTTGCTGGGACTTAAAGATCATAGGACTTACTCATGTTGTGTGTGTCTTTTTAAAGGCAAATCTTACAGAAAAAGCCGAAGTTGTATGGCTGTAAGATTGTTAGCCTTAGGAAATGGCAAAGGTTGGATATTGGGATTACTGTGTCTTCCATTTGTTTGCATGATAGCGTCACACTGGGCATCAGGTGGCTTCTTGGCAGTCTCTGACAGTACTCTTTGCAGTAGTTCAAGTGTTGTCTTTGCAAATATGTTCCATTAGAGACCATCTGTTTCTTGTAGTTCACTCCTGTTTGCAGTCTTTGAACTCCTTATTTTATCAGTATTAGTAGTTGTAGGCTGGGTGGTGTGTTGTGTAGTGTGGACCCTGACTGTATGTGGTACGTGGCTGACTTGCTACATGCTGAAGCTCAGAGGTGTAGGTACAGTACCTAAATGTGTCCAGAATATGCAGAATATAACTAAGGATATCTTCCTTAAGTGATCATGCATTCTGTTTAGCATTTAGTGGGGTTTTTTCCATTTCTGTTTCCAGTGTCCCAAAGTACCAGTTTGCAAAGTTATTGTGTGCCCATGAACAGGGAACGGGTGCTCATATTTCTTGTCCATTCATAGTGTTTTATGGCTTGTAGTTATAGTCTTATGTCAAAGAAGTGCATTGGCAGAACAATTCTTAAAATACAGTGGCAAACTCAAAAATCACCAAGCTTTTACTACCTTTTTCCAGTTTGTGTTTGGGGTGCTTGTGTTATGGAAGCAGTTAGATAATTGCAAGTGATGTGAGCATGGTGTGCCATACCCAACACCCCTCTAGCTCTTTCCTTGAGGACCCCAACATGATGAAAAGCTAATCTGCAAGAAAAATTGTGAGTATTAAAAACAAATGAGTAGCTGCTGTGCTCCCTGTATTTCTCACTTACGACCCTTGTCTAGCCTCCTAAACAAAAGAATGTAGCAATCTGTCACACAAAGTATTCTTGACATCTTCAAAATGAGCTTCTCCCCCCTCTTTTTTTTTTCTCTTCTCTTCTTACTTAGATTTAAGTTGTTGCATAATTAAAATCTCTTTGACATGCTGCTTACAGTCATATCCTGTTGCAGGATTGGTATCCATCTGGCTCACAGCTGATGGATCTTTATACAAACCCACTCTCCTCATATCAAATACCACTTGAGAACCCATGACCTTAAATATCACCACAGCTATATTTTTTAACCCCCTACCAAGAATAATCATAGAATCTTCTGACTTGGAAGTGATTCACAAGAATAATCCAATCCTAAGAATCACACCATGTGCCCGAGGGCATTGTCGAAACACTTCTTGAACTCTGTCAGGCTTAGTGCCACGACCACTTTCCTTGGGAGCCTGTTCCAGTGCCCAGCCATGCTCTGGGTGAAGAAACTTTTTCTCATACCCAGCCTAAACCTCTCCTGACACAACTTCATGCCTTTCCCTTGGGTCCTGTCACTGGTCACCATAGACAAGAGATCAGTGCCAACTCCTCCCCTCTCTGCCATTAGAGAGCTGCAGACCACTGTGAAGTCTTTTCTCAGACTACTCTTTTCCAGGCTAAATAAGTCACCTCAGCCACACCATATAGTGTCTCCCCTAGACCCTTCACCATCTTCGTAGCCCTCCTTTGGATGCTTTCTAATAGTTTTTTGTCTTCTATTGTGGTGCCCTAAACTGCACATAGACTTGAGGGTGAGGCTGCACCAGCACAGAGCAGAGCAGTCTCTTTCCACTCTCCAGCCTCTCATTCGTCAGTCTGTACGTTCATCCAGGGTTTCCCTGTTGCAAGTGCTGAATCTGGCACTTGCTATTGTTCAACGTGTTTAACAGGAAAATCATACAGGTGAATACCCTGCTTCAAGCCTGGTTTTGCTAGCAGAATTTTGAGGGTTTTGATCACAGGTCAGCTCACACGAGAGCAGGGCTGGTGTCTGCAATGGGACACACCTGTATCAAAGGGGAAAAGGATCTCTGCTCAGGAGTTAACATGGGCTGCTGAGAGAGCTGTAAACTAGAGCTGAACAGGGAAGGGGATAAATTAGGCTCACTAGGGATAAGCCTAGGGGTGGCATGCTGATTTTAGAAGGACAGTAGCAGAGGTAGGAAATGGTGTCTTTAAAGGTAATGAAACTAACAAAAGGAGAGGGGAAAAGCCAGTTTCTTGATAGAATGCTGTCTGACAAAAATAGTAGCAAGGCACTTGCAGTTGGCTCTTTTATGCAGTCTTTATATGGAGCTTTTGATAGAGATTTCTGAGAAGAAAGGACTGAGTGGTTCTGCACTCCCATGCACAGTGCTGCCTCCCAAAATAGGTCCACCCTTCTCCACTTCTGCTCCTTCCATGCTCATGCAGACACGAGGAAATTCAACCGTGGGGAGATTCAGGAATTCACAGACAATGGGAGTACCTTGGGGAGCCCTGGTGGAGGGCATGGCCCAACAGGGCCATGAGGTCACAGAGCCTCTCTGACTTGCTGTTCTGTGCTAGCTGTGGGCAATGCTGCAACAGCGGCAGCGGCAGCAACAGCAACAGCAGCAACAGCAGCATGTTGCCAACATGGGGGGTCATGGTCCTTACCCAGTGCCTCCTCCTCTTTCTGGTGGTCCTACAAGCCCGGGACACCCAGTCTGTTGCAGTACAAGGGCAGGGAGCAGGTAAGCAGGCAGGCACCGCACCCAGCCCCAGGGACCAGGGTTAAGGCTGGGTGAGCCAGGAAGGCTCCACAGTGTAGGCATGGGGCAAACACAACATGAGGAGGTGTGGGGTTGCTGTAGCTACTTTGGGGGGATGAGGGGTTCCTAACAAGCAGAGAGGTGGAGAGTGACAGTTTGGGGCCAGAAACTTGGCAGTGGGTTCTCCACCACTCAGCGATGGTTAGCCAGCCTCCTGGCTGGGTTCCAGGCCTGATCTCCAGGTCATGAGGGTACAGCATGGCTTTTTGCTTCCTTTGGGAGCTGCCAGGCCACAGTCCCAAGGTCAGGCGTGCAAATCTGCAGGTGTGAGAATCTAGACCTGCTGGTGTGTGCCCTGTCATTACATGACCTCCTTACACATTCTGTATTCAAGTATGACGGTGGAGAGCAGAACATGTAATGCGTACGTCTCATGGGTGTTTGGTTATAGATGTGGCCAGAGAGAGGGCTTTTCCAGCTCCTCAGATGGATTCTGTGCTGGTTCCCAGCTTGTATCCCACAGGTGAGTATCTGTGAGTCTCTATTCACAGAACAAGCTTTCCTTTTCCATGTTATTCATGTGAAATATTACTTCATAATTTCTGTTAATGTCCTCATATAAAGCTACAACAGGGAATGATTTTCAGCAGACACTTGAAGTTCCAAAGAAGGTCCTGAAAGACTTGGAGAAAACTGCAAACGGTTAGTATAACTCACTGTGTTAACCATAGGACCTGGGAAGCTGAGCTTTTAGCTTCCTGTAGCCTGCGCAACAAGAAGGGATCAGGCAGAGCCTCGCTGGAGGGACACATGGTTTCACACCTTGCATAGGCTGCTGAGCCACAGAGATGGTTCAGCACAGTGTCTGCTACCAGCTGAGCTTCCAGATGAGTTCCAGGGGAAGCTGCTGCTGCAGTTGTACAATTACTGGTCAGAGTTACTTTGTGCAGATGTGAATACCCAGATGTCAGGAATCTGACATCTAGGTGTGTGCTGAATTTCTGTTCAGCTCATGCACAGCCCAGCTTCAAGGCAGGAATGACAACCCATGAGAGATTCTCCAGGCACTTCTGCTTGTGATGGATTTTCAGTGAGCAGACTTGGTAGCTGTGGTGGGATCAATGTGGCTGTTGGTGGTGCTTCTGGAGTGTGTGAGGGGTGTGCAGAGGAGCTAACTGCTCTTGAGCCAGGAGAGGGAGAGCACCCTGCCAGTCGCTGGAGGGGAGAAGGCCTTTGGCTGCTGGAAAGGAGGTGCAGGCAGTTTTGGTTTGCATGGACCAGCAGGCTTTACCGGGGCTGCAGACAGTGTTGTGAAAGAAACAGGAGTAGCTCTCTGACGATGACTGTTCTCTCTAGTGCGTGGAGGTAACTGCCAGCAGCGTGCCACAGAGATGCTTGTAGTCATGTCTGCATGGGGTGAGAGATTGCTCACCTCCTGCCACACACAATTCCCAGGAATTTCAGAACTTTGCTCTTTTGGGAATGAGACCACTTGTGAGATTATTTGTAGCACAGAGCACAGTAACATGTGCTGTTTTCTCTTCTGCAGGGCAAGAGGCTGGGGAAGAGGCCAAGACTGAGAGTCCTCAGAAGCTGAACATGTACTCTATTCTAGGGCTTACAGTAGTCTTGTGTGTGCTGCTGCTTTGGATAATTCTATTTTGCATATGCATGTCATGGCTGAGGGAGATACATGTGAGTTGGCTTTTCACCGGAGTTATTTATTGCTGGCTTGACAAGGCAACTGCTGGCAGTACTCTGCTGAGATTTCCCCAGTGCAGTCCTTTAACTGTCCTCTTAATTAATATCAATGAGTTGTCCTTTCTGAAATGCGTTTGTACAGGAGGCCCCAGAGAGATAAAGCAGCACCAGGACAAGTTGATACTGACTGTCTGGAAAAGCAAAGATCAAACTAGAGGTAAAGGTGAAGCAGAGTCAGGAGAAGGACCAGGATGCAGATCTCCCAGCTGTGCCCACTTGTTTCAGCTGCTCTCTGGCTCATGGTGCCTCTTCACAGGACAACTGGGTATCTGTGGATTCACCTCACGCCACATCATCCCAATGTCCCTATAACCAGTATCAACAGGGATATTATACCTCAGAATACTATGATTTTTTCAATTAATAATATTTTTTTTTTCCGAAAGCAGTGAGTTCTTGCCTGTTTTGCTGTTTCTGTTGGGGTAAAATGCACAGAGCTGGCACTAGGGCTGTATCTGTGAGAGAAGCTGTCAGAGACTTGCACTTCAGTGTGGGACCCCTTTGTGCCAGCATTAGCCTGTTTTCCTCACTGTGGGCATCATCAAGGCTTTCCTCCACCAGAATGGGGACATGCTGGTGAGATATGGGGTGCAAAGGCTTGTCCATGAGCTTACTTGAAATGTTGTCCTGAATCAGGATTGTCTGGGTAGAGAGGGAAGGAGGTACTGAGAAGGATGGACATCCAGTGCTGAGCACATCAAGGAGGGCTGATGGGGTGACAGAGGCTGCAGGTGCAGCAGTGTCCCCCACCCCAGAGCTCAGAAATGACAAATGAGTGGAAAGCTGAAGCAGGGCTGGGTGGGAGAGGAGAGTGAAAGCAGTGTGCCATTAATCATAAGGGTGACATTAAAAATAAAACAGAGTTAAAAGAAATAACAATAAATAGAAATAATAATAATAATAATAATAGTATTAATAAATGTAGAAACAAAGAGTTTAAGCATTGCAGACTGTCAGCAACAGAGAGGAACAACTTTGAAATACATCCAAAGCCACACTGGCTGAGAACAACAGGTCCTGTTCAAGCTGATGAGGAGTCTGACTTGCAAGGGTGTTTTCAGAGCGTGTCAGATCACACAAAGTACAGACCCCAAAGCCAGTCTTATGACACCTCTGCCCTGCAGCTGTGTCTGAAGGGTACAACAGCCAGGCAGAAAAGGCTTTAGACATTGTCCTAGGCTGCCTTGCAGGACATTATAAACTCCTCCTCCCATCACCCCCTCCCCCTATGCAGAGCCCCCTATGTCACCCAGTCAGCCCAGCTGCTGATCTGAATGTCTGTGCATTCCCATGCTGTGCACCTGCAGGAACTTCCCCCAGTGCCTGCTTTTGCCCCCTCAGATGTCAGCAGCCAACCCTGAAATTCTCAGCACAGGGAAAGTGTTCTAGAAGATGCCAGAACAGTTCTCTGAGGATGACTGTTGTCTCTGGTGTATGTAGTTTATTCCCAGCAGCATGCCAGAGAGATGCTCATAGAGTTCTCATCTCCCCCCACACTCAGTTCCCAGGAATTCTGCAACTTTGCCCTTTTGAGAATGAGGCCTTTTGAACTATGATCAGCAGGGGATGGGAACTATGGCTCTTGACCCTTCATACAAAAAATAGACTCATAAAATCTGAATCATAGAATCTCTTGAGTTGGAAGAGACCCACAAGGATCATCAAGTCCAACTCCTGGCCCTGCACAGGACAGCCCAGGAATCACACCATGTGCCTGAGAGCATTGTCCAAATACTTCTTAAACTGTCTCAGGCTGGTGCTTCCAGGGAAGCTGCCATTTGCTGTTCAGTAACACGATATGCACAGCAAGGCTGACACCAGTGGGAACTGCTGGGTTCATGTGTGTCAAGGCAGTGTTTTTTC
Organism: Orthonyx spaldingii; assembly: GCA_013397795.1. Taxonomy (NCBI): domain Eukaryota; kingdom Metazoa; phylum Chordata; class Aves; order Passeriformes; family Orthonychidae; genus Orthonyx; species Orthonyx spaldingii. Next base: position 1,331,996 of record VZTJ01000748.1, read on the forward strand.
AGGGGGTCCCTGTCATCCACACCACCTTGTGCATGTAGGTCTAAAATGTCCCACACATTTCAGAAATCTGGACACAATTTTTTTCTACCACCCAGGCACAAAACAATCCCCAGGAGGAAGAATAGGACAGCTCTGAGGGAAGAGTGCCCTTTTTTGTAATGTATCAGTATTATTCCTGTCACCAGGCTAATACATTGAAGGCAGTTCTGCTGAAAAGCCATTCAGATGCAGTGAGTAGCTGAGCAATGGTGTAATTTAATGCTGGGCAAACAGCAAAGGGTAAATTTCTCAGTGAGTCTTTGCACTTTGTAAGTTTGGATGTGTTTAGGAGTTTGTCTCAGGTTGGGCTAGGTTTTTGGTTTTCTTTAGCTATCATGCATTTATAAAAATCTATTTATGGAAATACAAGAGTTTCATGAATAAATGAGATGGCATATTCTTTTCTTCATTTCGTGAATTACAGTATCAACATTTTAGAGCCTGTTCATGAATTAATAATTACTTTAATCAATAAAAATAATTACAGTGCTAAGAACATTTTAACAATGAATGCTTTCATGCCGTTTCCACTCCTTTTTAATTAAAGCATGACAACTCATATTTACCATTTTCATCATGATCTCTCTAAATGGTGACATTTGTCATCTTTGACTTGGGCTCTAATTATAATTCTTTTAGATGGTTCAAATTTCTTCTCATTATTCAATTATGCTTGCTCCAATTTTAAACGGACAAAATTTTCCTCTCTAAATCTCTTTCATGCTGTAAGAATATCTTTGACTTCATAATACCCATTTTAAATATTCTATGCTAGCCAAAATAAATGCAAATTAAATACATGAAATAGAAAAACAAATATAAACTGCTGAATATAAATAAATGCAGCAGAAGACCAATTATTTTCAGTTTAAATGCATCTATCTTACTTCAGTATAGCATGAAATATTAATGTAAATTTGCTGCAAATACAGAAATTGTTATAAGACCATAATAAGCTTGCAAAAACAGCATGCAAACTTAATTTTTGTGCCTGTGACACAGCCTCCAATTAAATGATCTCTTATTATTTTTTCATGTGGAATCTCTTCCTTTCTTTTTCACTAGATAGCGTGGCATTCCCTTAAATATAATAACGTGCTATGATAGTCTTCTTCATTCTATTCTCCCTAACTTTAATATTTTTTTATAATCTTGGCCATGTGAGAATAAATTTCTTTTCCTGGTCGCAGTAAGATCTGTTTGCCTCACAAATGTGTGAGTTCTGTCAGTGCCTCAGAGAGCGGTGTTTTGCCTGGGTATGAGCTAAGGGAGTGAACCACTGAGGAACTACAGGGGAAATTATTATGCTTGAGTTGATCACATTCAGGCAAGCAGGACCTAGGTTTTTAAATTCCTTCCTTTGTAAAATACCATGTAATGGTAAGAATCTTATGAGCACTCTAAGAGCTTTCACTTATTTCAAACCTCCAGGTGCTTCAGGAGTTGACTTAGCCTGGGGGCTTTCTCATGTGGATTCCTACCATCTGAACTTAAACATGTAGTGATAGGAGGATCAGTGCACTGTCTGTTTGTACTCCCCAAACCCCACAATGGTTTCCTTTTACACCTTGCTATTATTATTTCAGTCTTTATATGCCTTTGGCACAAAAATTCTGCAACAAATTTTTTTTCCTGCGCATCAGGTTTGCTTGCAAATTGCTCTGTGTGGTAAAGAAGTGTATTTGGACAGGTATCAGCGTGGTCCAGTTGCTGTGCCTGTCAGGTGGTTTTACCTATCCTCAGGATGTTTTCAGATGACCTTTATGGTTTTCAATCACTGAATAACATCTGCCTAAAAAGCCAAATACCTCCTCCTGTGCCTGTCAGAAACTGTCACAGCCAGACTGCTGCTTCAGGAATTTGTTGGGCATCAGTCTGCAAATAGAACCCACCATTTGAATCCAACCTCCATGAACTGCTGTGATGGGACAATTAAAGACCAAATTATAGTGTGTGTGCATGGAGGAGAACAAGTTAAATTGGCAGATGAAACCGGATTCCTGCTGTCCTATCTCTGGAGTGCTTGACTTAAAATCATCACAAGGTTGTTTCAACACAACTTTGTTTCCACACTTTCCAGCAGTTTTAGAAGATCTGTTAGGAAGAAAACAGCAAATAATTCATTACAGAAATAGATCATCATAAGGATTAAAAATTTGAGATGCATAGTTCAGAGCTTTGCTGCTAAACCTAATTTAGCAGTCAGCAGTTGCTTTCTCTGAATGACTTTTCCCATAGCTTCATACAAACTGGTTTACCATGCTGGAAATCCTGGGGTTAATTCCAGCTCTGGAACAAAGTGTGCTTCTGGGTGCCCACGTCCCTGCTGCCTTTTACCAAGCACTTCTGACCTGTCCTGCTTTGTCTTTTCTTTCTGCCAGTTCCTTTTTAAGACTTTTTCCTTGCTTCTCCCAGCTTTTTCTCCGTGGAGGTTCTTCAGGATCTGTCTAGGCATTCCTGTCTGTTCCTGGGTGCTGCACTGTTTGCACAGTGGATTAAACTGTCGTATTTAGTACCAAATAGTAGTTAAAAAAAGGAACAAAAGTATAAAACTTCATAATGGTTACATTCTGTTTTTTATCTGGAGGGCAATGCCCCATTGCAAACTATGTATATAAGTGCTGCTTTACTTGTAATTGTGATTAGTTGGTGTATGAGACTCATGCTGGCTTTTTGCACACAGCAGATTTAATTTGTGGTATATTAATTGCACTTGGTGTGTTAGCATCTTGGTGCATTTTAATGACAAAAATTATTTTTAGAAATTGTTCACTTTCCATGGGTCTCACAATAGAGGAAATGTATTTTTTAAGGTATTTGCATAGTCAGCTTTTTGCAAGGAGTATGGACAACTTTGGACTTGATTGTCACGTATGCAGACAACTAAGAAACAATCACCAAATTTTACATTTTCTTTTTTCAGTGACAGAATATGTTTTTATGAATTCCAGAGCAGCAGTTGACTATACTCAGTTGCTATTTCAGTATGAACAGTAATTGCTGTAAATGAAGCAGAGAGGAGCTCAGATAGCTATTTTCCTGGCACGTATTCTGCAAGATACTAAACACTTGAAATATTACACCCAAATCCAATGTTAAAATGCTTTTCCTGTGTTATTTCTTGAATCCAGAAAATTAATATATGTCCAAAAAGTAGGTTGAGCAAATATTTGCATTAAGGGGATTTATCATTTGCTATTGGCAGCTACCTCAAATTATTTCAAGACATCTGAGAATATTTTGCCGTGACATGATACAGCTTTTCCTTTAAAAAAAGGCATAAAAAATAATTGCTCTATAAGATGTAATGTTTATGAGGTTATATGAATGGTTGCATAATGTGCACATGGTGAAAGCTGTGCATTTCATGTTAAATACAAGAATGACTCTGCACTGGGAAGAAATATTTAAGAAATCATGATAACTATAAAGGGCCATCTGCTTCATGCTTCATTTTTATTTGCTATATTAACCCACTGCAGTATTTAAATAGATAATGAATTGCTGTTTCATCTGCTCATTAGGCTTTTCATGGCACGAACCTACCTTATAATGAAAAAGGTTTCCTTTCTGTACAGGGAGAGGACAGTTGTTCAGGAAGGGGAAAAGACAAAGTATAATATGACAAATGGCATGAACTATACCTTCCTGTTAACCTTTGCTGTAATTCCAGTTTTCCCTGTACTTGCTCTTGTTTTCAACAGTGGTCCTAAAGTTGCTATGGAGTTACAAAGGACGAATGAAGAGTGGGGTCCTATCACTGTCCTCCCTCCCATTTTTTTTGGCAATCCCCCGTGATGAGAGTAGGAGAGTGAGTGGGGAAGGTGTGCTGTGTTCTGCTTACGCTGGCTTACATGGACCTCCTGGGTTGTTGCTGCCAAAGTCTTCATTTGAACAGAAACATGGAATTGTGGAGTAATTTTGGCTGGACCTTCAAAGTTCATCTAGTTCAACTCCCCCTGCCATGTTCAGGGACATCTTCCAGTAGATCAGGTTGCTCAAGGCCCCGTCCAACCTGATTGTGAACACTTTGAATAGCTTCTAGGCTGCTCTGACCCTTCTCTTTGCTGAGATTAACAGAGCTGACAGGCTCAGTAGCATGAAGCTTGTGCAAAACATTTTTTCATTTCTTTCTATTTCTCCTCTTTTGTACCAAACAGGCAATGGAGGAGTTGGTGTGTGGTTGCCAGTATGCTCTGAGACTGAACCTCAATTTTGTGCTTTGCTGCAACAGCAGGCAGTATTTGAGTCTCACAGTTCTGTAAATATGCATTACTGCTCTGCCTATCTGCATAAGGAGTGTTCCTTTGTTTTGTGAAAGGTTTCCAGGGAGTGTTTTTTTAAGGCATAAGCATTTCAAGGTAGTAGGGAAAGTCCTTTCAGTGAAGGGTGTGTCTTGGGTATGTTGGCATTTTTTTTAAAAAACGGGAAAGTGATGTTGAGTGTTCTGGTGTTATTTTTAAGATGTGAGGATGGCTGAAGAATAATTTACCATAATATTATTTGAGGATAATAAACTGCATAGTAGGATTTACCTAAATAGGCCTAATAAGACATTTTAATCTTTCCAGTGTGATTATAGTTATATTGCAGAAGCACAAAGCAGATTACAGCCCAAGCCGTAGAATCTGGTGCTTGCAACAGAAATATGTTGCAGAAAGACATTTGAATACATTGTTAGAAGAGAAAGGCATCTGGTTTGGATGACCCACCAGCTCTGGAGTAAATGCAGATGATCGGTCCAGAGCTTATGTTTTCATAAAAATTCCTGTTATCTCAGCATCTCATTTCTGAGTGGAAACAGCCCATTAAGATCTCATTGCTAGGCTCAATGCATGGTTCAGATTACTGTTTTCCCCATGTGCACCACATTTGTTTACACTGAATTTCACTTGCCATTTTATTGACTAATCACTCGATTTCATGAGGTTTTTCTGCAGTTCTCTTCCCTCACAGCAGAAAATGCAAGCTCCACAGTGCTTCTGCCTAGAGCCAGACTGTTTGCTATTGTGCAATTCAGTTTGAACTATCTTACCATCCTACTTTAGCACCTATTTATGAAATAGGACCTTATCCTTCGATTCTTCCTTCTGAGTTTAGTTTTGCAGGAACTCAAACTCTTCCTCTTTCCTGCTCCTTGTTTTGCAGAAAAGAATATTTAAAAATTCACGGGCTGAAATGCTTCTTCCCAAATTTCTTGCTCTATGTGACAGCATTTGCCTTTCATAATGGGCAGTTTCAGCATTTGTTTTGTTTTAGAATATGACTTGCCAGAAAATGTATTTTGTTCAGTTTAAACAAATTGGCACTCTCACGCCTTGCTGTTCACCTTGTCAGCCTTCTGTCATCTCAGTCCAGGTCATTCTGCTGGGCCTCTGTTAGGAAGAGCAAAAAGTCAAGTGTGAGTCCTCCTTGGACTCTGAGAACTTTAGTAGGAAGATTTTATAGTCTATGGCTGCAGGGAAATCACCAGAGAAGGTCGGTCTCCTGCCTGCATCTTCAGTTCTGCAGTTGAGAAACTGCAGAGCATAGAGTGGGAACTCATGAAGCTTCTTGACAACAAACATCCTTGAAAATTCCAGAGGTTTCTGTATACACTCCCCATCACATCAGAAAGGCACAGTCAAAGTGAGCTTGTACCTGAGCAGTTGTACGCTGCTGCTTCTCCAGTCAGAGTTCAAGCAGTATAACTCAAATAAATCATAGTGAGTAGTGTGGAGTTAACGATGGGAATGTGATCTCACTTCCCTAACTGCAAGACAGCTCCACAGAGCTTCATTGTTCAGCAGAAGGCTTTGACAGATTACTAACATTTGTTTCTCAGGTACTGGCTTCGCCTGCAAGGATTACATACCTCCGTGCTGTTTTTGTAGGTCATTACTCGAAGTCAGCTATTTCTGTAGGTCATTACTTGAAGTTAGATACTTCTTTCTATTTTTTTAATCCTCCCAAACCCTTATGAGCTTAATAACTACATAAACATTAAAAATTGACTTAAAAATATGAAAAAAAAGTTGATGCAGTTTGAAGATATTTGCAAGCCTGTGCATAATAGGTGGTATTTTCTCTGAGTAATTATGACTTGTTTTGTCAGTCAAAGAAGCTCTCAGAAATATTTAACACTGGATTACAGTAGATGACTGGTGAAAGAGATGTTATGAACTTTCAAAAAAGAGCAGAGCATCTTGGTTGCCATCTGGTACAACTGCTGCAGACAATAACATTTAAAAATACCTCTAACTGAAAGATAAGAGAATTGTCTTTGATTTACCTGGCTATAAAAATTATTCATCAGCTCAGAATAATTATGAAGCACTTTTGGCATGCAGTAACTTTCCCAATTGCAATGAGTTCATGGACTTCATTAACAGTGGTCATAAGAACGTAAGAAGCACTTTGATTATTAATTAGGGAAATATCAGTTAAAAGTGAGAATTTGTAATTTTCACAATATGACACATGTTCCCTGAAAGTTAATAAGCAAGTATATTTTGTTTAATTGTCATAGTTAATAAGAAAAAAATATCTCTGCCGTAGAGATTCTTACATTAAAAGTTGATAACATTTTACAGAAGTGGTGAAGCCCTCCAAATATGCAAGATTTCTGATGTTAGCATGTGGTCTTCTGTGATTACCTGTACTCCAGAAACAAGAGGAAATGCACTGTATACCATCCTCAGTGTGTAGGGGATGGCTCCCCTTGGCAGTTACTATAGACATTTGTAATGTTAGACTGTAAAATCAAGGTTAAACTTCCACATGTCTCATATAGGTGGACGCCCTATCTCTAGAAGTGTTCAAGGCCAGGCAGGATGGGGCTCTAAACAACCTGCTCTAGTGCAAGGTGCCCCTGACCATGGCAAGGGAGCTTGGAACTAGGTGATCTTTAAAGTCCCTTCCAACCCAAACCATTCTGTGATTCTATGATGATTCTATGTTACATGGTGGTAGCTGATTTGGAGAGTCTCCCTTCTTTGCACAGCTGGATAGGAGTTATATGAAAAAATTCAGAGCCTCTAGGCTTTAGATTATGAGGCCAGAAATATGTTGAGCACATTGCAAAACTGAAGTCACATCAATAATTTACAGTGCCTTACAAATTTTTAAATCTTATGAATTAGTAAATAAAACATAATAAAGTCTTTAGATGTGAAATAAATGAAAATTAAATACAAAGTCTAGTTTGCTTTAATAATTATAGTTTTTTATTGTGTGCTTCAACATTATCCTATTAAATCTTAACTCTGATTTGCTGAGACTGACATTTTTCAATGCCTGAATTATAGTAGATTGCACTGTATTGAACTGAGATTTTAATGAAAAGGAAAAATTAGGAAAATGCATAATATGCATCAAAAAAAAGTTTGCTCTGGAACATTTAGGATACTATTTTAAATTTGCTTTTTAGTACATTACCTCTTCTTTCCTTTTACTTTAATGCAAGAAGGATCTTTTTATGGCAGGTAGAAGTACTGTCAATTCAGATTGTGAGTGCTTTGCACTTTTAGTACTGTGATTTTCAGACTTTCCTTCACGTACCAGTGGGAAAACATTGGCAAAGGTCTTTTAGTAATCTTTTAGAACTTGGGGGAAATATACATTTTAAATTTCCCTGAAAGTTGGAGCCAAATAGCAATGAAAACTTTTGACCTGGGTTTTTGCCAGCTAACGGCTTATCAGACTCCAGCTGTCTCAGAGTGCAAAGTGGGAGGGCACTGCGGGGCCATTTCAGAGTCCATGCCCCTTTCCTCCTTGTGGCCTCAGAGGATTTTGAGACTGTGCAACTCCAGACTGACATATCAGATATAAAAACCTTCCTCCCAATGGTTTTGATGCCCTTTTCGTGCTGGCCCTGGACCACATTTTGTCCCATTTCTAAGGCATCTAGTTTTGAGGATAAAGTCATTTTAGCAGTCACTCATTGTCTTTTTGGGAGGGAGGCATTCCTGGGGTATGCATCATGTTCCTAAAGGCAGACGGTTTTACCAGGTATGGGTTCACCTTGCTTGAGGATAGTTTACTATAGGGACTGCTCTCCGACAGTGTTGTGGACAAAAAGGCACATGGTTCATCTTCCTCTTCCGTGCAGTTCTCTGCCAGTGTCTGAGCAGACCTGGCACTCTCCAGTATGGCCACATAAGTGCCCATGGCCTGCCATGGCGTTCATGCACCTACTCAGTTTCTTGCTATAAGGCCCTGGTCTTGTTTATTGCAACAGAGCCATTCCAAGTGCTTTGAAAATCCCCCCCAAAATAATTTTGCTTCGTCCAGTCTGGGCTGGATGGGATGAACACAAAAGGAAATGGAGCTACTGGGGAGACAGAGAATCAGATGCTGGCCCTCCTTCTGCAGTGTAGACAAGACTTCTGACATCTATGAGGTTAGGTGGGATTCTAGGTAACTACTCTGAGATTTATGTACCATCCTTCAGTGTAAAATGTACAATGTGCCTCTTTCCTTCATCTTTGAATTTCTCATGTGAGAGATACAGACTTCACATACAGAATATCTTTGACATCTATCCTGGGCTGTACAGCCATTGTATGTCTAATTGCCCTCTTGACAGTTTTTGAAACAGCAGGATCCATTCATGAGAGGGGACATGGGAGAGGTAGCTGTTATTCAAGGAAACTGAATCTGAGAATTCAAGTGGACCTATCCAGACATTGTATTTCCATTTCTGTTGTTTTTTTGCTTATTTTTTAGTAAGTTTTCTTGAGCAAGGTAACAGTGAACACAATGCATAAAAAGGGGAAACACTTGGGGTTTTTAATTGCCCTTATTTTGGAGACTAAGGATCTGCTGAAGAGGTTTAGTGTGTCCTGTTGTCCACCCATCAGTCTACCCCATAGGCAGGAGAGTGAAGTTTGAATTTCTGCTGCAGCTGACTCCATTTTGTGATTGTTTGTTGCTTTTATTTGGTTAACCGGGTAGATTTGGATTTCGTGAGATGTTTACCTTGGTGTCTGTTATGCTATTAATTTCCTATTCAGGTATCCAGAGAAAAGCTATGTGTCAATGTGAAACATTACAGCTGCATCAGCATTACATTTGTCACTTTCTGCATGTCTAAAGAGCTATGTATTTCATTTAATAGAAAATAACAAAAAGACATTTGGGTAATTTTGAGGCATTGTCATAATCCATACAATTTTTGGATTGTATTTTTGTGTTTATAGCAGCCTAGCTTGCTCTTTATCTTGTGGGAATGTATTGAATTTAATATTTTTAAAAGTTCCTTTAATTAGACGTACATGTATTTTCTTTGATTTTGTTCTTCTCTTATAGGAAAAGCATAAAAATATCACAATTTATATTTTTAGTAATTTATCTGCTTAAATAATATTCTCATGTCTTTTACCATTATCACTGTAATTTTGGATCCCCCTGACACTTGTATATTCTTTTTCAAAGAGTGTACTTTACTGGAACTGAACATGTTTGCATGTTTGCCATCTATAACATAAAGATTTATTGTTTTAATTAATTTTCAAATTCATTCCATCATCTTAGCTGAACTTCTACATAAAGCGGGACTTGTCAGTGAACTATCCAATATAAATGTCTCTCTTTTCCCATGAGTGGTTTAGTGACGAAATCAGAAATATGGGCGATCTAAGTACTTTTCTGAGTTTATACATGTTATACAACAATATATTTAATATTGTACATTGATCTGAGTGAAGTATTTCTTGTGACCTCAGGCCTTTTTAAATTTTGATCAACTAACTGAAATGTTTTCTCTAATTTGCAAAATTTTACTGCCCATATTAATCTGTCCTTGAGACAGATTACAGAATTTTTAGGTTTTTTTTTTTTGTGGATTGGTTGCGGACATTTTTCCATGGGAAAGGTCATCAAAGGGCTAGCATGCTACGTTTATTATTCTGAGCAGACTCATCATAAATTCTTTTACAAATTAAACTGCAGTGTAAGCAAAGCACTGGATTGCTGAAAAATTGAAAAAATAAGTTTTGTAGCAGTACTACTCATTTTATGCAGGAAGACTATGGAAGAGGCTTTGATCTGGAGATGTCATTTAAAACTAGAAATACATACTTAGATATGTCTTGTTTTGAAGTGAAATCTCGATGTGGATGTAAATAATTTGTCATCAAGCCTAGCTGATTTTATTTCATTGAAACTCAGAATAGGTGCTATGATATTTTTTCATTTCAGTGAAATGTATATAAATGTTTTTTTCCACAAGGCTCCAAAGTCTGTGCTTAAGGTCCAGAAGCCTTCTAAGATGGTATAAAGTTATGTATTTTCTCAAGTATAAGTAATTTTAAGTGATGTCAAGGAAAACAGAGAAGCTTTTTTTCTCTGTGACCAGGACCTGGATAATGGGATCTGCAGTTCTTTTCCATTCTGCCTGGTTTTATCCTTGGGTCCACTATGCTACAGCTGTAGGATCTGGGTTATAATCTAGAGGAATATAAGATGTCAAATTGTTGCTCATATCCACGTCAGCCAACTGTGTGGTCTCTCTCAATACTTAGTTTTAGTGGCCAAACCTTTCCTTAAGTGACAAAACCACCCAAAGCAAAACAAAGTTAAATAAATAACCATGTTATACAGTAATTACTCATTGGAAAAATACCACACATCTAACAAATTCTCATTGGTATAGTTTTTATATGGCTTCAATGTCAGGTAGGTTCCTTTTGTTTATGGTGTGAGGGAGTGTCTCTCCTGGGAACTGTTCAGCGTGCACTGGAGGGGGGAGAGAGTTTTGGGAGAGTGTTTATCATCTGTTGCCTTCAGCCATGGTAATGTTTGCTATGAATGTCAAAGGTAGTGGCCAGCTTTATTTCATATACGCTAGAAACCAATTAAGTCTATCAGATCGTTTCACCATGCAGGTCAGTTAATAAGTTTGGGTCACTGCTGACGTGGATCGGATTTGAATTGGTGTTCTGGAGGTTAAAGTCTGGATATTAAATTATTAATGCTTTGCAGTCTCAAGCTTCCTCACTGAAAGTGTCCTTCCCTCCCTTCTGCTTCCTGTAGAGGTTTGAATAAAGTACACGTGTCAGGTCAGGTCTGCTCTCCACGGGTAACCTGGGATTTGGGTTCTCCTTTCCTGTTCTCCCCTCCCTACCCCCAATATATATACCAACTTGACATTTTTTTTGTTACTCTTACTAGGTCTCCAGCCACTGTCTACTTCTACAATATTGATATATTTTCTATTCCCTGCAGTAGTCTGTGGCTTTATAGCTGAGGAGCCAAAGATCAGAAGTATTCCTGTATGTTTGGAGATACAGTTTTGTCTTGCTCTATTTCTCTATGGAGTAGGGTCTCTAGAGGAGCAAAATGTCATACAGCACAATATGATTTTTTTTTTATCCTTTATTTTTTTAAGTAGTAGCACTACAGGTACTCTGTTTTGTAACATGCCAATGTAGTTACATCTTTAAAAATAATATTTTATAACCAAGAAAGGAAACATCACACAACGTCTGCCTTCATATCAGAGACAGAGAGAAAACATCTTTCAGCTTAGATTTGTGTAAAGCCTGACATACATAGTTTGCAGTGATTTTACTTTCAGGGAAGAGTCTTTTCAAATAAATAAGAACTTGCTCCAGATTCAAATGACAGTGTCTCTGTAAAAGTCAGATCTGATTTTTTGCCCTATTCTTGACAATGATTATAGTAAGTGACCTGAATGTGGTATGTTCCTTTGAAGTGAGCAGCTCTGAGATACACTGAGGAGGCTCCTTCTTTTCACCCTTTGAAAATTAGATGAGCAGGGTTGTAGCGTTCCCATCCCCATAGATGGGAGTGGAACATGTGCCTGCATGTGTGTGTTTTTCAAACAGTGTCCCTGCTACAATGCTTAAATGTACTTAGTAGTTTATCATGCAGCATATGCCAAGTTTGTTTTCTGTGATTTCTGTTAATGCCTTTTCAATAACTGAAATATATTAATAAATAGTTGTTTATTATGACTAAAAGAGTAACCATATATTCTAAATTTATTGAGTGCTGCCTGGAACTTTTTGGTTGGAAGTTGGTTGGGAAAAATTACTGTCAAACTCATTTACAGCAGAAGTGCAGTTCCTTCTGGGAACACAGGCATTTGTATAATCTGACTCTGTGGCACTGAGCTATGCTGTATGTAGTGTATTTATGATTGAACAGAAAGTTTCAAACAGCAGCCTGTGAAATTGGATTTCAGATGTAATGTACCATAAATAAGTGCTATAAAGAATGCCTTTAATGCTATAAATCAGTTTTTATTGGTTTCAGCTATCTCATTCTGGTTATTGTATTACCCACAAAATCAATGGGAATCAAAGAGCTGGAATATATTTTATTTTAATGTCCCATCTCCCATGGAAATGGCATATGAGCCCTTAGATCACCTTTTGGGTAGGTTGGGCAAGGCTGATAAACTGCAGGCAATGAGAGTGTTTTTACAAAAAGGTCTGTGTAAGTAGTAGTTGGATAACACTTGAAATGCTTTGGTATGGCACTTCCTCCCTGTAAGGGGATACTCGCCTATCTTTCTGAATGTCCTTTCCTTTTGTTGTTTCAGTAAATTTACCAGTTTGATTTGATTATTGTAGGTCTGTTCTTTAAAAAATGGCATCACAAACTTAAAAGAACCATATGTCACTACTCTTGCTCTTTGAGGGCAGGAGATCTGGTTTCTTTGCACCTGTAAGGATTCCCTCTAGTGAAGGCTTGCTGGATCCTAGGAAAAGACCAAGAACATTTCTAGCAGCAGTTGTGAAGCATAAAATACAGTATGAGCTCAGTTTAAGAACATATTATTCTAGTGGAAGAAGGGAGGGTTGTGCATCATGATTCTGTGAACAGATTTTTAAAACTAGAAACAATTCATACTATCCTATGAGAATGAAGAAATATGAAGAAAAACTGCTAACTAAATAATACCAGCCCAATTTAAAACATTATCTGTGTTTCCTCTGTGTTTCCCCCTTGCTTATGTTATCTCATGGTAGGATACAGTTAGGAGAAATGTGCACCTCTGAAGCTTAGTTATTCAGGGCTGGAAATCTGAGGCAGAGGGCACAACACTTGTCTTAATGTATGTTAGAAACCTTCACTGTTAAAAGATGGAAATACAGATATACTGCAGTTGGATAAGAGTACAGTGGTAAATGTCTTCTGGAATATTGTACTCCGTGAGGTTACAGGTGCCCCACAGTAAGGATAACTGAAGAAGTAAACTTTTTGAAAGCTATTATATATGGGTTATTTACACTGTTCTACAGGTCAACTTTGCATTTTCCCTTGTCAATCAAAGCTAGTGTAATTTATATGCCAAAATTAAGAGGAGAAAGAAGACAAAGAGGAATGATTCCTGTGGGGTTTGAGTGGTGTGTAATAGGTTATTGTTGGCAGAAGTCTGAATACTAGGATGATGGCAGAGTATAGGAGCCAGAAGAGACGATTTACTCATCTTTGAACCTATGAATAGTGTTACACTGCCTTTGAGTTCAAATTGCTGATGTTGACTTACACCCACATCACCTCACATTGGATTTTAAGCTTTTATTACAAGGATTGAATGACGCATTTTATTATTTGCAATAGTATAAGCAGTTATTCTCACTGGAGCACAAAGATGTGTGGCCTCATGAGAGGGGAGTGTTAATCATTTACATGCAGATGTATGTGGTTATCTGTGGGAGTGGGTTAAAGAGACAGGTGTCAGACCTGGCTGCTTAATAATAATGTAAGACATGAGTGATACCAAGGAGGCAGAATAAAATGCCTGACTGCCTCAGAGATGGTTATAAAGTTCCCTATCCCTACAGTAATTTTACAGGTGGTGATTATAGGAGACGTAATGATTTTATGCAAAATACAAGATAATTAAAATGTTTGATTTGATCTACAGACCTATGGTCAATTTGCAAGCCAGCTGCTAACCAGCACTGCACCGTGCCACAGTGAGCATCACTCAGAATTACACCCTTGGTTTGAGTAATGCTGTGTCAGGCATAACTTTAGATGGTTCTGTTGCTGCTACTGGTATGGGTCCAACCTGGAATGATTGGTAAGTCCAAAAGAGACAAAAAATCTTTTTCTCTGATCAAAAAATGGTGCAGGAAATGTCCCAGGGTCTTTGTGTGCTGCTAACATGCAAAGCAGCAAGTTGTAGCTTGTGTCACACTTGGAGGGAGATGGGTGAGGAATGCTCTGAGAATAAAAGCTCACTTGGATGGACAAGTGAAGGGCTTCACAAGTACTGAGGATTGTGTAAGCAACCAGCTTTCTGCGTATTGAAGAGCATCTTAGAATAGTGGATTATTTACTTTTTTCTCCTGAGGAAGAGAATTTAGACGTTACCACTTGGAACACAGATAGGACCTTGTCCTTGCACACATCAGGTACAATTCCCTCAATCAATGAATAAAACAGTGCTTCTTGAGGTTTGTGTGAGCACCTGGTCCTACATATCAACTTATATGGTATCATAGAAATACTAACCCCAAAAAAACTCAGGGACAGATAAAGATAGCTGAAGTGTACAAGTAAGATTTTGCAATTACGGGTATCACCAGAGGATAGGATCAAGCAATATGGTTTTCAAATGCCTAGAAACTTTATAATCTATGGAATACACCTGCATGTGTTTATCATTTGGTGCAGCGAAGTGCAGCTTGGAGCTGTGCAGTGGCCTGTCTTCCTGAGCAGAGTAAAACCCTATGTAGTTGTTGGGAAATGTGCTGAGAGATAGGAGCTGTGGGTCAGGCAGGGGTGTGACGCCAGTAGTTTGCCATCTATCAAAAGATAAAGTGATAAACTAGAGAATTTACTGGGTTAGTCCGTTGAGTGGATTCAAGTGCATTATCAGCTAGTTGTAGCTGATAATGGAGTTGGGAAGCTGCCATAACTGGGAGCAACAGACCTTTGGGCACACCATCCCCCAGGCATGCTTTTTATGGTCAGCTCTGGTGCTGCAGTCTTACTTTAGGCTTTTAATTTTAGATGTGTCCACGAATTTGGAACAAAGTCTCATCCTTTCCTTTTGCTTCTCATGGATTTGAAACTGAGAGTGATGTAAATGACACAAAATAGCTAGCCAAGTCTGTCCTCTTAGAACTAGAAAAACGTTCTAGTCTCACCATAATTTTTACCATTTTATGCCCATCTGAACATTGACATGCATTCTGATAGTGGTGGTCATTATGAAATAAATGTTGTGCCAGTTTAAGAGAACAGATGGATTGATGGACAAAAACAAACCAAGGGAAATCAAGAGGCGATCTCTGCAGCCCTCATCTCTGGTTACTCACAAGGATGCAGCACCATGCTGTTCCAGATGTGCTTTTGGAGCTGGGCTGATTGCTTTTCAAGGCATTTCTGCTGGGTGCCCTCCTAGATGGGGTTAAGCATGACATTTTAGTGCATAAAAGTATGATGTTTCCCAGCATTTGCTAGTTGGTGCTTTGTCACAAACTAGGACTGAAAATTACAGTGGTAAGGAGGTCAACAGGACCAAGTGGCACATCTCATGATTTCTCAGAAATACCACATCAAAGTTCTCTAATTCATGAAGCTCCAGTGCGTCAGTCCATGTCTTGAGATATAGTGACAGCCATATGACAGAAAACTGTGGGTGCAAGGCTGTAGCATGAGCTCATGCTTCCTATGAAGGCTTCTGTCAGGACAGTGCCTGTTGGGAAGCACCCAGTTTCCAGTGCCAAGGAATCCCACAGCCTCTTCCCTCCTCCTCCATCCCATGCATCATTAGAGTTGGCCAGGTGTGTCAAGCAAAAAGAAATAAAAAGACACAGTAGTGGGTTGGTTAATGCATGAGGAACATACACTGCTATTTAGGGATGCAAGTGGGCATGTGGTAGGGTCTCTGAATGGAATCAGGCTGTGTGACTTCTGCAGGCATGCTGCAGACGGACACACAGATGAGACGTCAGAAAGTCATTGCTCAAGTGTTACAGAGCACTCCCTTAATGCATATTGATTTGTAAGTGTGGCAGGAAACAAAAATTGCAGGTTTTGTAGTATGTAAAATTTTGAGGTGTTAGCAACAGTGTTAAATAGCTGAAGTTAAAATTGCCAGGCTACAAAGCAGCTTAACTTGAAGTCTACAGAACCAACATTTTGTCATTAAGCACCCACATCCTCACTGTTTCTTGTCTGAAATTGCCATTGTCAGCTGCAGAAACAGAACATTTTCCATACAGAGTACGTACTGTTTCAGAAAGCTCTACCAATTAAAAAAAGCAGGTTTTGCTCATTCACTCCCCTGTGCTGTGCTAGTATGAACTCTTTTGAGGCCACACATCTTAGCTAAGGGCCTGAGCTGGCTGAAGAGTAGCCCAGCTCAATCCCATGGCCCCTCCAAAAAAGCCAAAAGTGTTTCAGCAGATTCAAATGCTGAACAAGCTCACCAGGCACAGAAATGCCTAATCTAGCACAGTCCTTCTGTTTAATCCTTTAGTTCATGCCTTGCCTGTCATGAGTTTTTGATTCCCTGTTATACATTAGATCACTGTTTTGTTCTCTCCTTTATCCTGTTGTTGTTTTTCCTTCTACAAAATTACTAATTTTAGGGAGGAGAGGGAGAAGAAATCACTTTTTTGCAAGTCACAGAAGTGGCTTTTTTTTTGTTGCTGCCTGGGCTGCTCTGACTGTTCTGTTTTTTCTGCCTATTCTTTCTCCACCTGTTTCGAGATGGTTCCCTTTAATGAGCAGTGCTCCACAGAGTTGTTTGAGTAGGTCTGTTGCCTGGTTCTGCAGGGTGGCACAGATCAGAGGCTTTGCTTCTGAGCAGGACACCCAATTTTAGTTGACAGTTTTTCCTTTTTCTCCTGTAAAGTCAGTGGTGTGCTCAACAGTGCAGGGTAACCTTTTTTTCCCCACTTCATTCCTTCATCACCACTGACAGTGCAGAAGAAAAGATGAAAAAGGGAGCTTCTCTGAATCCTCAATCAGATAAACAGAATCCCTAAAATAGTAACACTTGTGTTGGACCAACAGACTCAGCATTTTCTCCTTCTATTCTACTATTTCTCCTTTCTAGTCTTACTATATTCTTCTTTCTAGTATGTTTTTTACAAAAAATTAGAAATAATCTAAAATATTTGCATTATTCCCTCCAGAAATCAAGTGTTTGAATATTGATAGTGTTTATCAAATTAATTATTTGCCAGTTAAAAGGTGGGCATAACTAACCTAGCTGCCTGGCTGGACAAAATTAGTTTCTTGAAGTGACTGTGGCTGTTTGTGTATGGATTACAGCAAATTAACAGCTTTCCAGGGGTTAAACTAAGCAGCCTGTGTGACTGCCATGTACTGCGACTGAGAAGCACTGAGCTGATGCTGTGGCAGGTTTCCCATCGCTGGCTGTGTGTCATTGGAGTGTGCCCTTTCTTTTGTGTGTGCACCTCTCTGGCTTTGATGAATGCCGGGGCAGGGAAACATGAGCTCTTACCTTTTGTCATGCTTGGGTGAATACCAGTAAATTTGCCTATTGATGCTGATACAGGTTTTTTTCAAAGTCAATTGAGAGGAAAGTGTAGTCCAAATGAGGTCAGTGACTACTCCCTGTGTGTGATAAAATAAAATACACAGAAAAAGGAGTAGGTCAAAGGCCTCGATTGATGTAAACAAGTAACAAGCCCAGGCTAGAATTTTGCTCAAAAACTGGGACTTTTCAGGCATATCTTAATGAGCTCAGCTTCACACTCAAGAACTCTCACAGACTCCATTCTTCATCTGCCTTAACCTGCTGAACTGGGTTGTGCTCTGCTCATGTGGAGATGGAACGTGTCTCCAGCATGTATCCTCAGTCTTAAATTATCCTATTGTATTTCTTGCAAAAGCACCACGACTTATTTTTCTCCAAAATGTGATAAATTGGTAATCATGGAGTAGGATCTGTAGCTATTACTCAGCCTCTAAAATGAAAGGATTTTTAAAAAGTGATTAACACTGAGGTTTTAATTGTCTCTTCTTTATCAAACATATAGGCTTTGGTTTTAAGCTTGGTGACACAGGCATGAGGCATATACTCACCTTACCTGCTTTCACGCACTTGGTGCAAGTACCTGCATTAGTTATGAAATTACTTATACTTCCCTGTTAGAAAACAGTGGAAGATAGGCCCCTTCAGAATTAGATAACTGAAATGCAAAAGACACTTTGGAGGTAGTTTTAGTGCTAAATTAGTCACTTTAGCTTTAAAGCCCTTAAGCACTTGAGCTTTAGTGAGCTAAATTGGTACTTAGCTCTTTGTTTCATGTGGAAAGAAAGATCACTGCAAATGATTTTAACTCCAAAAGGAGTTTTTAAAAGAATTACTAAAGTTGCAGGAAAATTGTCAAGGGGGTGGCTACACTAGGCATGGTTTCTAACACATTTACCAAAATGTTCTCAGTCTCTGATAATCCTTTGAGTTTATTCAGAGGATTGAGAAATACTATAATTTTGTCTTTAAAAACAAATCAGTTTTATAACCCAGGAGCAGAAGGCTGCAACAGCTATTTGTAATAATGTACGTGACAGTAGCCAGGTATTTATACAATCAGGTATGCTGTATTTACAAATAAAGTTTAAACCAACCAGAGAGATTCAATTTTAGGATTATGGAGGGATTCAACAGGTAAATAGAATGCATTTGCATAGTGGCTTCAGAAAGCCTGATGACAAGGGAGTTTCTTGTTTAGGAGGGTGATTTGGGAAGAACTGCATGTATAAATCAGTAGTCCTGAGTAGTTACTGAGTAGTCCTGAGTAACCAGTGGCCTCATTAGTGCAAGGGTGTTTTGTTTTGCAGAAGACCACAGAACATATATTTTCATGAAGAATTAGAAGGAAGATAGGGAAGCTATTTAAAGGCTTTGGTTGCACTTTTCTTCCCTGCATAAGGGTCAGCCAGGAAGAAGGTGCTCTAGAGAGAAATGGCAGGATGAGTCATTAGGCAGAATGAAAATGTGGCTTATGTTGGGGTCAGGTAGTGGGTTTAGTAGATGCAAGTGATTGAGATGGATGGGCACAGGGCAGTGACTCACTGAGAGTCAAGTAAAGACTTGGACACTGGCAGGATAAGTCAAGAACGCTCTTGTACAAGCCCTCCTTGTCTGTATTCTGGTGTGACGATGATGGACAGGACTGATCCTGCCAAAGGTGGATATATGGGATAGGAAAGTGTAAGTGGATGGACTGAACTCATCATTTATGCACCTTCTTGTGACTACCAACTGAGAAAAGGAGAAAGCGTTTCCAGAGGGCATTTTGTGTCCATCCTCACGTGGATGTAAGAGATGATAGAGATAAATTGACATGTCTCTGTCCATCTTCACACAGTAAATACCAACTGTATAGATGTACTTGGAAGTACTGTGCTCAAAATATGGAGTAAAATTAGTGAATTTTGAAATTTTAAGGGAAACAGGTGTGACCCTGCAGCACATTTTTTTAGAAATTGGGGGTACGGGTAAAAAATAGAAATTTGAAGGTAAAGGAAAAGGTGAAAGCGTCACATATTCAGTTGAATAAGAGATTTTATCTATTGTCCTTCAAATCAGATAGAGGGAAGAGAAACAGGTATCTGTATTTAATAGAGGAAATTTCTAAAACTGTACAGTTGCCTATGGTTTCTAAAGAAAACAGAAGAAAACAATTGCAGTGACAGCTGTAATGATGTATCTGCAGAAAGCTAATGTAACAGAGTCTTCTGATTTAAGAGCTAACCCGATTTGCCCAGCATGGGTTTGAAATAAAAAGAAATCCTTCAGGTTTGTATAATCCTAGATAACTGAAGATAGCTGCTGTTCAGTGCTTTATCTTCTTTCTCCTACTAGGACAGTAGAGACTGACCTTAAACCTTCAGTATTTTTGCTTGGGAGAACCAAATTGCTACTGCATGCGTAGACCTGCTGAGAAACAGTAATAGAAATCTTGAGGGAACCTTTCACTTCTCGGGGATTGAGGATTCATTTTTAATGCCCAGCTCAAACATTCGTTTTGTCCATATTCCTACACTTCTTAGCAGGCATGGGATCTTTACTTTTTAACTGAAAATTTTATTATTAGAATGCCCAAATGGATTTATTTCTTTTAAATCATTAAAATGTTATAACTTCAGACAATAAACTTTCTTTGGCTTTTTTTTTGCTGTGTATGGGGAAAAACCCAGGTGCTGTCACTTCAGGTAGTTAACTCAGTAACTGACTTCAGGTAGTTGCTTCAGTAATTTTACATTTTTCCTGTACTAGTAGTCCTTCTGAGAAGCCTACAAATATGTGGTTTAAATTACTAGGGTTTTGGGGGTATTTTTTTCAGAAATTGATGGAGTAAGCATACTGCCTTTGCTGTTCTTGTGTGGATTTTTTTCTTGGGTTTGATTTGTTGATTTGGGGGATTTTTCTTTTCTGCCTTGCCTTGCCTCACCTTGCCTCGCCTCGCCTCGCCTCGCCTCGCCCTGCCCTGCCCTGCCCTGCCCTGCCTTCCCCTCCCGTCCCCTTCTGCCTTCATGCATATTACATTCTTTGCCAACTGCTCTCTGTTCAGGAGGAGCCAAGAAGGCTGTAAACCTCCAACAAACTGAATGAGTACAATTTTTTTTTAGTAAATCATAGAATCATAGAATGGTTTGGGTTGGAAGGGTCCTTAAATATCATTCCGTTCCAGGCCTCCTAGTCTGTCCAATGTGACCTTGAACAGTTTCAGGGATGAGGTATCCACAACTTCTCTGTACAACCTGTTCCAGTGTGTAACTACCCTCACAGTAAAGAATTTTTTCCTAATATCTCATCCACACCTTCCCTCTTTCAGTTTAAAGCCATTCCCCCTTGTACTGCCACTACATTTTTAAAAAAGACCCTGTCCAGCTCTCTTGCACAGGCCCTCTTTAGGTAGTGAAAGGCTGCCTTAAAGTCTCGCCAGAGCCTTCTTTTTCCCAAGCTGAACAACCCCAATTCTCTCAGCCTGTCTTCATAGGAGAGGTGCTCCAGCCCTCTGATCATCTTCATCTCTGGACTTTTTCCAACAGGTCCATGTCCTTCTTATCTTGGGGGCCTTAGAGCTGGATGCAGCACTCCAAGTGGAGTCTCACAAGAGTGGAGTAAAGGACAGAATCCTCTCCCTTGACCTAGTGGCCACATTTCTTTATTGTTGCCTTTCTGGGCTGTGAGCACACATTTGACAAGTCAGGTTCAATTTTTCATTCACCAACACCCCAAGTCTGTCTCCTCAGGCTTCTCTCAATCCATTTGCCACCCAGTCTGTATTTGTGCTTGGGATTGCCCTGACCCATGTGAAGGACATTGGCCTTGTTGAACTTCATGAGGTTCACACAGACACACCTCCTAAGCCTGTCATGGTCCCTCTGGATGGCATGTCTTCCCTCCAGCGTGTCGACCTCACCACGCAGCTGGATATTATTGGCAAACTTGCACCAAAGTCCCACTGTCCAGGTCACCAAAAAAGATGTTTAATTGTACCAGATAGTACTGTTAAACAGTCCCAAACAGACCCCTAAGGAACATTAACTTTCATTGGTCTCCGCTTGAACACGGAGCCATTAACTGCAGCTCTTTTAATGCAACCATCCAGCCAATTCCTTATTCACCAAGTCGTCCATCTTTGAAGTCCATGTCTCTCTGATGTAGAGACAAGGATGTCGTGTGGGACAGCTTCGCACAAGACCAGGCAAAGAGCTCCTTCTGCTGGTGGGGAAAAACCCACATAAAATAAACACAGCAAAGAATTTGCAGTCTAGGTTGTGTGTTAGGTACAGACTGATTTTTTAGATGTTTCTGGTTAGGAAGCATATTATATTTAACTTTCCTATGAGCAGAAGGATGTGTGTATGCACTAATGCTGTTGTTCTGTGGTATTCACTGATACTGTCCCTCTATCACACACAAGTAATAATAAGTTAATATTTCTTGGGTATGTTTGTCTTTGATGGATGTCAGATAATAACATGTAGCCTTAGATGGGTTAAAGGTATAAATATTGTAATTGTGTTGTCAATAAAATGCCTTTTGTCTAAATCATGAAGTAATGCAATGAAAACAAACTTGCTCCAAGTACTGTGTTTCTCATCTGCTGAAATGGAAAATTCATTCTGGAGTACCAGCCTCAGGGAGCAAGCTGTGAGGGGGTTCTGCTTTTTGAAATGGTGCCCTTTCAATACTGAAGTTGTCAGGACTCTTATACTATAGAGTTTGATATTCTCAAGCTTAATTAATCAAATTTTGATAATGGGAGAGGCAGTGAAGACAAATACTGCAACAAAATGAATTTTCTTCTTTGTTGACTGAAAACTTCAGCCAAGTTGATTTTCACTTAACTAAGCTCCTTCCATTGTTGGTACTCTCTGAGGTGCCAGCTTAATAACAGGACACTTCTGTGTCCTGAGACTAATACAGCCCCTTTGAGGGGCTGCATTAAAATGGGAGAAAATCCAACTGGACTATACTCTCTTCTTAGGTCCCTGGATGGAAGAACCTAGAGAGAATCACTTATGAGAGAGCATGGGCGCTTCTTCTGGGGAGGAGAACATTGGGATGGCACTTGTGAGAGTAGCTGTCGTCCTCTGAGAGTGCTGTTTTCTCAAATCACACCTACCTCCTTCCTCCTGGGAAGGAAGGACTCAGTATAGTGTAGCTGAAGAGCACAAGGCAATCTGCCCAATGTAGCTTTTTATATCCACTTGGAGTTGTCAGTTCTGTGAAGGACTGTTTGTCCTGTTCTGCATTGTTCTGTTACAAGGCAGTTCTCAAGCGTTTTTATGAAGTATGATTATACAAAAATAACACTTTTGAAGTATCAGACATACTTGCTTAGTCACTTTTAGATTTATCACCTCCAAAAATCAGTTAGCAAATCCTGCCCACTTGTATATAAGATGTTCTTTGAGATAATTTTTGTACAGGTTGAACTTGTAGTACTCCTACGTAACTTAAAAATACTTAGTTCCTGCAAGAGGACTTTGAAACCAAATATAGTGAGTAGGCCTGGTTTGCTTCTTAAAACTTCCAAGACACATGCATTTAATTTTTCGGTACTAATGCGCAAGGCATGTTAAGAAATCCTGATGTTTCTAGGTATGAACACTATTTTCTTTTATACAGAACTGCTAAATGAAACTTTTAATGGCAAAATATTTTCCTTTTTTTAAAAAAAATAACAAAACCCAAAAAACTGTGCTCCAAGACACCTATGGACACCATGCAATTGCCAACATGCTGACATTTAGTGTCATTGAGTCACTGTAGTGCACCCAGCCTGGCCTCCAGCTGCCCCTCCAGAAGGACATGGGTCTCCCATAGCTGCTGCATTATATCTGCTGCTTCATGACAGTGTCTTGGAGGAACTGGGTGTGGGCTGTCACTGAAGGTGCCCAAGCATGGTTCAGATCAGAGCAGGCAGAGCTCACTGAGCTTTCCTCTGGTGACTCCTTCCAGCTGCTCGTGAATGTTTGCAGCTATAGCCATGTTGTGCTGTGTATTCGGCAATGGCCTGGTCTAGATACTCAAAATAGGCATCTCCCTTTAATGGGTATATTTGACCTTGATTTTCCTGTGCTTTGTTTTCTCATCTATAAGTTTGGATAATACCAGCTGTTCATCTTTCAGGGATATTGTGAGGATAAATTATTAGTGAACCACTTAAGTACTTAAGGGATGAATAATGTTGTACCATCCACAAGGAAATTAAACTTTCTGTCTTTCTAGCAGTGTCTGAATGTTGTTTGTTAATCGAGGTACAGGGTCATACACAAAATGCTGACTAGAGCACTGTGCATCCAAATGAGGCACAGCCCCCTACCTTAGATTAAAATAAAATATGAATCAAGACTTCTGTGCTGAGGGTGTAAATGTACATAAACACATGAAAAAGAACAACAGTAGCACAGTCCACTATAATTCTGATATATGCAGCTTCTTGGCTGCTGAGTTGCAGTTTAATATTGTTGTTATGAGGTGCTATATTTTGTGATATTGTCTGTTGTATTACATAGACACACACATGCTCTCATCCTCTTATAGCCAGCTTTGTTAATGCTGCAGGTTGTGACCAGAACATACAATGGAGCCATATCTGGAATTCTGGTAAAAAAAAAAAAAAAAAAAAAGAAGAAGGTAAAAAAAGTTGTCTTAGGGACTTGGGGGGTATTTTTTGTTAGTTTTTTTAGCACCTGCCTTTTAACATAGCATAAAAAATTTCTAGAAGATTCACCAGTCAATTAAACTTTTCTATTAAATGCTGGGTGCAGAAGCCATATATTTAACAAGTTTTCCACTCTGTTGCTTTACTGTATAAATAATATGTCTTCTGGAAATTTCTAATGCATGTCAGATATTCATGATGAAAAAGCACATTTGTACTGCCGGTTCAGAGATAATTACTTGCCATTAGGTTCATAAGAACATAAATTTTATTCATTTCTATCATCTAACTTGTCAGCTTCTTACATTTCGTCTACACTCTGCCCCTCACTGACAAGCGGCAAATAATTTAGCCTTCCACCAAAATGATAATGACTGGCAAATGAAAATTTCATTGAAAGAGACAGCACATCAGTTGCACTAAAAGAACGTTTTTATTTTTAATTTTTTTCCATGATGGTTCAAGTGCTGTCACTGAAGTGAATTTATTAACGTGACTTCTATTAAGCTGCTCTTATTTAGATGCTTCCTTGTTATTTAAGACGTAAGCTATACATGCTGGTTATTTCATCTGAAGTGCATTTTAGCACACAATCTTGTAGTCACTTTGGTTGTAAGTTGTTTGAGAAAATAATAGACTTTGCCACCATGACAAAGTTTCTTCTTTCAGTTATGTGACACAAAAACGCATACAAATCACAGAACCACGGAATAGTTAGGGTTGGAAGGAACCTCTGGAGGTCATTTAGTCTAACCCCCAAATCTAGTGGGGGATGCAAATGCTTAGCACCCCATTAGGCAAAGCTCATCTATTTCCATGTCAGTTTGGTTTGCAGATGCTCTCTAGCAGTAACACTGTTGGTTTCAGTGTTGTGTTGTCTGTAGCTTATTCAAAGACTCCCATAAAACTGTATTGCCTCATAGCAAGACCTGTAGCATGCTGATGCACAAAGGAGTAGAAAAGATCTTGAGGTGTTGAAGAAAGCTGATAATTTGGTTATTATTTGGGAAAGACTTTTCTGTTACTTGATACCTGCCCACCTCTGGCCATCCAAAGAAATAGACCATTTGTTCCTAGAGTAATTGAAAGGACTTCTTTCCTCTCAGGTGTTGTGTTCTTTACGTGGATCTCTTTCTTATCTCAGTGATTTCGTGCGCAAAGGCCTTAGAGAATCATAAGCAAACTGGGAGAAAATGTGCATTGACAAGTTGTACATTTCTAATAATGGTTTGGAACAGTTATAGTATTAGAAAAATATACTTCAAATATTGAAAATAGTAACCAGAACAATGAATAATATATGTAATTTGAAATCAGAAAAGGCAAAGTAATCTTTGGCCATGTCTGTTATGTTTGTATATTAATCTGCCACTGGAGACTATCAGATGCAATTCAAGAGGAAAAAGAGCTAGGACTAGAGATGCAATTTTCCAGTGAATTAGTCTCTGGCAAAGGTTGCTTAACAGGGGAGGCTTGCCTTTCCATCAAAGAAAAAAAAAAGGTAAAAAACCAAAGTAACATCACCTTTTCTGCCATTGGGTGGTATTCTTCAAAGAAGAATATGATCCAATTAGTCCCACAATGCCTTCCAGCATATGAGAGCTGACAAGATTTAGAAAACAAAGAATGTCCTCTCAGTGTTATATGAGGTATTGGTATTGTAGACTTGCTCTTATAATAGCAGGGAGATACACACATCCTCACATTGAGATGAAATGGTTTGTGAAATAATCGTGCTATTCATGCTATGCATTGAGTACTTGAGAATATCTTTGTAAACATACAGTTGGAGGCTATTAATGTATATTATTGACTTCAGTTAAAATTTACTCTGTAACTAGTAAATGGGAAAGTGTGGAGTCGCATGCATAATGCAAAAATAATGTAAATGCTTGGTGGAGCAAAATGATACTGTTTCCCTAAAGTATTTTGCTTTGCAGGGCAGCATAGCCGCAAAGGTTTTGTTAATACAGTGTTAACACTGAAATAAACTCACAGAGGTTGGCAAAATAAATATCCCATATCCTGGGGTTAGATAATTGGGTACTCTACCAGCTCTTTCACATTTCAACACATTGCTTGTGTAGATACTCGTGATAGTATTTTCAATATGTTTTTGTAGGTGACAAATAAACATAGAAAGCACGGTACAAGCCCAAACAAATTTCTTTCCTTTTGTTTGGTTGGTTTGTTTGTGAATTGTTTTGGAAATCTTAATGTTTCAGAGAAATCCAGATCAATGAACACAGGGTTGTGAGAAACAGAAATCTCTTTTAGGTGGTTTGTGCAGAATGCACACAAATTTAGCCTAAATATAATAAAATGTGTTTGCTTACAGTTTTGTTGCTAACAGTCAGCTTTCATAGCAGGATGATTAATTTGGTCATTTTCAATTTCCTTTTTCTGGGTGTAAAATTGAAAATCTTCCTTTGAGGAAAACTTGGAAGAAAGATTTCAAAAGAATGAAAACACTCAGTTAAAAAAAAAAAAAAAGGAAAAAAATGAAAAAGTGTGAACTTGCAGCTCAGTTTCTGTACTTCTGTATTACCAGAATCCTAGTTTCTCCTAGTGCCCGAGAACCTGGCAATTCCTGGTACTAGTCGCATCTCCAGAGCTGTTAGGATCACTACTGGAAAGTCATTCTTCTATGGAAACATCCACACCTGGTGGGTACAGTATGTAAACAGAGAAGAGACGGAATGGGTCTGAGAAATAACAGAGAAAAGATACCAGAAAGTGCATCAACTCATCCAAACCCATAGAACTTAATATTAAGACGTGGCTCTCCTCAACCCAAGAGTCTTGACTCTGGGGAGCGATGTCCAGGGTTTCAGCAATGGTTTCATAGAATGGTTTAGGTTGGAAGGAACCGTACAGGTCATCTGGTTCCCAACACCCTGCCATGGACAGGGACACCTTCCATTAGACCAGGTTGCTCAAAGCTCCGTCCAACCTTTCCTTCTCTACACCAAGCGTATGTCGCACCATTTGAGCTGTCTGCCACATGAGTCTCAGAAGAAGCAAGAGGAGCACAAGGAGAACATGTACCAGAGGACATTACTAGTAAATTATTTAAATAAGAAACACCAGACTTAGTGCTGAAATGCTGCATAATCTTGAAAGCCTGGCTTTTCAGCAGGCAGGCAGGAAAGCAAAGTTCTTGCCAAAACATCAGGATATTGGGTCATCCAAACATGTTCATGCACTGCAACTCCTGAAAACAAAATGATGAAATAGAAGAGTGCTTCAAATGCATTTTATGAGATGGCTTATCTACAGTATGTTTTATTCTGAGAAAGTGAGTCTTAACACATTTCCAAATAGAGGCTTGAGGGTTTTTTTAAATGCGCTGATTAAAAGTTTACCACCAAGGATTTTTTTTCAGCTTGTCCATGACTAATTATCTCACTTTTGAGAACTTCTCAAGCTATATCTCTGGGTCTCTTCGTTGTGGTTTTTTTGGATTTTAGTTTTTACTTTTCATAAATAGACTTATTAGGGAGGTGCTAAAGTGTGGGTTACTAAAGTCTGTTTGCTGGGAAGATGCAGGAGTTGATTTCCCACATGTCCTTCTTAGCTGACAATTGCAAGCTTAAGTATATTACTCTGTGTGTTTTTTACTTATTGTTGTTTTATTTTATTATTTTTAAGATTCTATAACTGCTTCTGCTCAGCACATTGCAAAATTTGCAGTTTAGTGTACTGCCACTGCTTGCCTGGAAAGGAACAAAGAAAGGACACAAGGAATAGGTCCACTGTATTTGAAGAAGAGTGTGGAGATTAAGGGAGGCTTCTGAAAACCTATAGTGTTACACCCCTGCACCATCTTTTTCTTGGTGTATAGTAAGAAGGACCATCCAATAAGTTTTAGGTCTGGAAAGAAAAATTAATCTGAGGGAAAAAATTAGACACTGTGAGGGGTCTGATTTATAGGAGTGATAGCACACAAGGCATCTGCCTTCCCATCCAATAATCCAGCTGTGATTGATGCAAACCTGCTTGTTTTCATGACATGGTGTGTCTGTCACTTACCCTCGAGCACAAATTACCTCTGTGTGGTCAGTAATGAATATACATTTCTTGTTTTGCAGTAGCCTCACAATTTTGATCTTAATGAAAACTAGAAGCAAATATACATCAGAGTATGTGCGTGTGTAGAAATGAGGGCTGAGAGTCTTTATTTGCCCCTAGAAAAGGGCATTTGAGGAAATTTCCCCACGTGGTAAGTTTTGTGACAAAAAATAGGAGCGTTTCCTGTGATGTTTCCACAATGTCTCTGCATTTACATATAAGCAGCAATTTTCCTTCTTGCTACCTTGCACCTGGTTCCTACTTTCCCACTCCTAAAAGTGAAGAAAGAGAATCTGAGTGCAAAGTCCCTCCAAGCCCAGCAGATAGGCTGTTACACGATGGGACTGCTTGCTTGTTTGGTTTTGTGTATTTGCTTTGCTGTGTTGAAAGTCTCCTGTGTAGAAAGCTATTTGCGCTTAAGGAACAGAAAATGACAAGTGCTAGTGAACCTCATGGGTTCTCAGATCCCTGAAATGGAGGAAAGTGGGATGTTTGTTCCAAGAACCGGCATGCTGACCTCAGCGTGTCATTTAAGTGGTTTAAGTACTCCTTAGCTCGTATCAGTGGAAAAATATTAAGGTATTCAATACAAATTCCCGGAAATGATGCTGCAGGGATTAAAAGAATAGGACGGTACTTGTCATTAGCATGCTCAAAGCAGATTTGTTGAAAGGATCTGGCAACAGAGTTTTCCCAAATCATTAGTTACAAATAAATGGTATTTGATCGTGTTGAAATTTTGCATAAACTTATGAAAACAAATTAACTACTATGCACTTATCAAAATGTATAACTTAATTTATCCTGCTAATGAGAAAAATAAATGCCTATTTGGAATAACATGAAAAATAATCATACTCATTTTCTTATGTAATCTAAAAAATTAGCTGATTACTTCTGTGACTTTCCTGTGTTTTCATTCTTTTATAGGACTTAATCTACATAGTACACAGTCAATGAAAGGACAATTGTATTATGAGTTGTCTGGGTCTTACACACAGAAATCCAATTGCTTTCTTTTCAAATTCGTTTTATTTTTTTAGTGATTGTGTATTCCTGACTAGTGCATCTTAGTGTAGTAGTCCAAGAGGTGACACTCTTCTTTTGAGAATGCCTACTTTTTTGTTTTATCTATAGCATCTGTGTGCTGAGGAGCTAGAAGCAGTTGCAGAACCCAGTCTGTGTGGTGAGACTGACATGGCAGTGACTGCCTCTAAAGTGCATGTGTCTTTTAAAATGAAGACTTTCTTTCTTCCTTGGAAGAACCTTGTTGGATATCAAGAAGGTCTCCAAAGCATTATTCTCCCAGATTGTCTGGTCCCCTTGACTGAAGCAGCATGAGCACATGTTTATATATTACTGCTCACCGTCTGTTTCTGAACTGTGTCTAGTTAAAAGTTAGTTGTGTTTTTAATAGGCAACACTATGAAACTCTGAGACTGAAGGAAAAGGATACCTCCTCCACTGCCTGTTTTTGTAACCATGATATCTAAAGCCAAAAAGTATATGAAGGAATGATTATCAGTGGAGATATGACTTTGGGTTGGGTTTTTTTTAGTAGATAGGATGTGATTGGACAGTTCAGTGTGTAAAAATGAAATGTGTCAAGATTTACTTCTCTTTGGCCACTACAAGCTCATGTTGAATCAAACTGATGACCATCCTTCTGTGTTGGACCAGTTCTGTGAGCACTGCCATGAATTACTGCATTTTTCAGAGAAATACTTTAAAAATAGTATTTAAAAGTTTTGAAAGAAATCATCTTATGATTTCCTAATAGATTGCAAATAGGTTTTTGTTCAGATTTTAATGACACGTGAAAAGGGGAAGATTTCCTTGACCCTAAGTGTTTGATGTGTCTGTCAGTGCCCCAGGAAAGCTGAGACTGCTGCTTTACCCCCAACCATCTTTCTACATGCTAGACTGAGCTAAATGGCTCTAGCTATTTTATTTCCAGCACAATTATAAACATCCATGTAAGTTTTAAATGAAAGCTTTAGATTGGAAGACTGTGTTTAAGGGAAAAAAAACAAAGCAAGCCAAACCCATCCACACTCCCCTTCCAAAGTATTGCTGAATGCTGAACAGGACATAAAGGGGCATGCATTTGGGTTTTACATTAGAAGAACATTATTAAACTGGGATGTCAATTTGTCTTTATGATGTGACTCTTTTGTATCTAAAGGTAGATTAGAATTAATTTTAAAGTATTTTTTCCTAGAGTGCTCTTGGAACGTG
The DNA here is from genome assembly GCA_013397795.1 of Orthonyx spaldingii. Taxonomy (NCBI): domain Eukaryota; kingdom Metazoa; phylum Chordata; class Aves; order Passeriformes; family Orthonychidae; genus Orthonyx; species Orthonyx spaldingii. The sequence goes on from VZTJ01000748.1 coordinate 1,362,472, forward strand.
TCATAAATATTTATGGTAATATCCGTCCAATATGGCAAGATGGAACCAGGTCTACACTAACCTCGATTCACTTCTTTTTAATAATTCTAACTTACAACTGCAGAGGGTTTCCAGAAGGTGTGTGGGACTTATTTGTTTTACTGAAATTCTCCTGAATCTTTCTTTACAGAAGAAAGTTGATGTAAAAGATCTTTTGCTTTTTTTTGCTTCTTTTATTTTTTCCTGATTAAAAAAGAAAAAGAAAAATGTATTTCTATTTTCTTGCTTTTCCCTGCAGTTTCCTCATTTCCAATCTACCTTCCTGAATGAGGCCATAACTTTACTTTTTTGTCTGTGGGCAAAGGCTTTACTTCCTAATTGACCCCCAAGCTGAAGTTAGTGGTTCAGTAGGCTTAACGTAGACATTGAGTAAGCCTTTTCTGAATGTGGAAGAATTAAGCGTTATTTCTGCAATGAGCATCACATTCACCTTCCCTCAGGTCTGTAACTTCATTTTGCAGATACATCAGGACACTTACTGAAGGAACACACAGGATGTTTTACCTGCACTGAGAACTTTATGTAGGACAGGCCATTGATTTCTGCTAGGGAAACTCAGGATACCACCAACTCCTCCTGGTTTCTGAAGTGATTCCTGAACTGAGCCTGTGAAGGGGCAGCAGTATTGACAACGTCCTCCCATGTCATCTTTAATTTCTCTTGGCGAAAAGAAAATAAAGAAAATGCCCCCCACCTATGAGTATGTAGAAATCATCTGTTAAATGATTAATTTCTGATTTCTGATGAGAGATTTACACAAACATGTTTTTTAATCAAATACAAAAATTGATTTTGTATGTGATGGTAGTATACAGCTGGGTTTTTTTAAGCAGAATGTTCTTTTCCCCCTTGCTTCTTCCTGTTAGTACATTTTTCTGTGGTCCTTCAATCATATCTGGATCTTTTTCCCATGCATTTTTGAGCTTTGATTTTCAGGGAGAAACAATATATTTTATTATATGTTACATTATAATATTATACATTATGTAGTACGTAGTATATAGTATATAGTATATTTCACCTGACAGATGGAAAAAAAATATGTATGGGCTTCTGAAAATCATCCCTTTTCAAGATCTTCTCAAATTGTCAGTTACTTCTCACCTGTGTGGTTTTTACACTGCATCAGCAGACAGCAGTCTAAAGCCAGATTGCTTATCCTCTGGAAACATTTTGAGATCCTTTGTTACTCTGGGCTTTTCTGAAACACATTGTGAAATTCTCAATGATCCTTGGCAAAACAGAAGTGAACTTGCAGTTTTTCAGTAATTTCTTTGGAATTGGAATAATGAGGAAGAGAGATATTTGTTGTTATCTCAGCATTTGCAACTGTTTAATTTGGAAACCAGGCAATAAATAACTTTGGTTATTGGACTTTATTTATTTATGTGACTTTAGTAAAGGCAGAATATAATGATGGGTTCGTTTTTAAAATTTAATTATAAGATTGTAGCTGGAAAGTGTGCTGCTTGAGACTCATGGGTGCAAAAGTTTTGAAATTGTATTGTAGCAGAATAGTGGCAGTTTTAGATTCATTTTGTCTGGTGGCAAATAACTACAAAAGGTGAAGTTAGCCCTATGTCTCTTCATCCTGTTTTAATTGAGACTGGCATCTTGTAATACAGTAGCTTAAGATCTCTTTAAAAAAACAACCTGAAAAGGAAAGGAGCTCTGTGAATCCGAGTGTACAGTGATGAGTTTATTTATAGCCTCGTTCATTTATAACTGTAAGTAAACCTGACTTTCACACACAGCAAAGTGTGAAATATCCAAATTAATCACAGATTTAAGTGCCTGGGGAAAGGAGATTTTAAGAGTATCGAAAGTATGAAATGAGAAACAGAAAAGAATGGGGAACAGGCCCTTTATGGATTACCAGGCTCAAGGGTGGCTTAGCCCTCAGAAACAAGGCTCAAAGGTAGAGCTGCTATTGATGTTTTCTCTTAACTGAAATCCCACTTTTACTGAAAAAAAATTAAAGCACAGACACGCTAAATAGATTACAACCTTCTAAATCCTACTTTTTTGTGGCCTCTGAATTTGTCTGGCTACTTGTAAAATGCTAGTACTGTAGTCTTTCCACCATGGGATGGATGTGGGACACATGGACAGCGTGATGTGCCAGTTTGTGGAGCCTGTCCCACTGTTTGGATGCCACAGTTTCAGCAGAGCTCTGTGCAGCAGGTGTCAGACTCAGACTAGGCCTGTGAAATGCTTTTCGGGTTTTAAATGGGAGTGACCAATGGTCCAGTCAGGCTCTATAAAAAACATGTGGGTTTTGGACAGGGCATATGGGGGGACAGCGGGAAAAACCATGATCATGGGCATGCTTCCTGCAAAGCAGCTGAACCATGAAGACCCTCCTTCAGGACCTGCTGTAACCTCTGTTGTTTCTAGTGGAGTTGTGAAGAACATGATGTCTGACAGACATCACAATGACTAGTATGTCCCAGAAAATCCACATGGCCATAATGTAGAAGGATAATCTACTTCTTAAGGGAATCAAAATTTTTATATCCTACTGATAAAAGCCTCAGTAGTATATTAGGACATATTACATCCCACCTGAGGACCTTAGCTTTTATCTCAGGGGAGAAAAGCTAAGGAAAGACTAACATCACTGGTGTGGTGTCATCTGCAGTGAAAGTCTGAACACCACAGAGAATGCCTGTGGCACTGAGTATCCCACTGTTTTTTTTCACAGCAGGAACCTTGGAGCTGAAAGTGCACAAATCTGGACTGAAGTATTTGACTTACAAAGTGATGCACTTTGCACCGAAATGTTCTAGGTTCTTCTGTCTGACTCAGTTTACTAGAGAATGGTTATGTTATTGTCTGTTGGGGATTTAATTTTCTAGATAAGTGAATGCTGAGGTGTACTGGAAACTTACTGAATTGATAAACTCAAAAAGTTGTTGTGGTGAGTTGCACAAAGTCCTCCTAGAGACCAGTAACCAGTGGTGTGCCCCAAGGCTGGATAATTGGACCAGGACTGTTTAACATCTTCATTAGTGACCTGGATGATGGGGCAGGATACACCCTTAGCAGATTTACAGACAATATAAAATGGAAAGCGTGGTTGATATGCCAGAGGGCTGGGTTGCCATTGGAACCTTGATAGGTTGGAAAATTGAGCTAAGAGGAACTTCATGAAGTTCAACTGAGATAAATGCAAAGTCCTCTATTGACTGTGTTCTGTTGGAGGATGTTGAGGAGGTGAGGATCTTCGGTCTCGTGACTTAATTGCTCTGTTGTGACCAATATAACATACTCCTCTTCAGCTCAGTTTTCATTCGAAGTGTGCCAAACTCACAGCCACACAGCAGAGTTTATCCGGTTTTCATCTTTCCCAGTGCCAAAACTTTATACCAAGCCAACAAATGTTTTCACCACAAAGATGTGAGAAAAACCACTGGTGTCTGTTGACATTTCTAACCATGTCAAGCAATTAACTCTCGAAGCTTTGGATCTCACTGCTGGCATCCACTGACTTCAATTGCTTGCCCTCTCTCTCTTTGTCTCTTTCCCTCTTTCAAAATTTTTTGTACTCAAATTCCTTATGGAGTACAGATGTTGAAGGGTATTCCGTGCCTTCACCAAGCCAGCTGGGAAGTTTTCCTAGTTATTCCTATTAGATTTATATAGATCTGCATTGGGAAGGGACGATAAGTTGCTGTTCATGTCTCACTTCGGGGAGGAGGAGATTTTTAGAAGTAGATAGTCTTTTTTATCTTGGAGTCTGCTTTGAATAGGATGAGCAAATCTTGTCAATAGTTGTAATTCTGGAGATAGATAACAAAAATGAGCAGAAGTCTGTCAGAGAAATACTTCTGCATGCAACCTTTATTTGAGGTATAGAATTTTTTCCCATCGGATGACAAAGAATGGGTGCTTTAAGTTCTTAGAGGCTCAAAAAGGAATTGAACAAATTAATGAAAGAAAAATCCACTCACGTTGAAAGTTGCCTCCTTTGCATTAGAAAGTGCATCAGTCAAAACTTGGTGCATGCTAGGAGTTTATCCATGGTCACACTTAACCTTCTGCATTTGTGGCCTCCTGGTGCTGAGCTCCGTGGACCCTTTGATCTGCCCCCACCTCTCTCCTTGTGCTGTGTGTGAAGTGAACCAGTCCCGCTCAGATCCTGAGTCCTGGCTGCTGCTCACAACTGCACAATGTGGCAGAAGGGGCTGCTGCTTGGTCTTGGGCTTTGATGCAGTGCCCCAAACCTCAGGGTGTGAGGGAGCAGTTGTGAACACACCGGAGATTTCTCCATGTGGATGCTGGGCACTCTCGGATTCAGCTGGAATGTGAGTGAACTGTATAAACTGTGCTATGTGTAAGCATCTGGTCTTATTAGGTCTATAAGATGCAAGATTTTCAGATCATGATCAAATTGTTGAAAGCACGATAGTTCCCAATGTCTTCTAAAATGTCTTGTTTTATGGAGGCCATAAGCTTAATTATGGAAGGATAGTTTCAGGCAGCGCCATTGAAAACATGGGCTGCTATCATTCAGTTTTTCACAGAATAAGCAGAACAAAAGTTGCAAACAGAAAACATGTTTTATGTAAATACTAAAACATCCTAGTAGAGCCAGCACAACATAGGTAAAAATAACTTTCTGGTATTTTCCCAGATTTGCATTAGCATTTTGAATCAATCTGTACACATTAGAAACAGAGTAAAATTAGAAAATAAGAAGTGTAAAGCAAGGTTTCAGGGGTTTAGCTCAGACAACAATGTACAGATACAATTCTTTCAAAGCATAATAAACTTCTCTTGTAGTGTCAGTGTGATATTTGACTATATGCAAACATAGGCTGCTGCAATGGCAATTTTATACCCTGTTGTACAATTCCAAACAGCCCTGGTGTTTCAAAACAAGACAATTTGTCTTGCTGTAAATACAAAAAGAATTATACAAATGTATCTTTTTGCTTTATTATCCTGGAAACCTCATAGATCATATGACATGTTTGGTGTGTGGCAGTCCAAGGAGAAAAACAGAAAAAGAGATGGCATTTAATTTGGCTTCTTGCTATGTTTACCTCTACCTGATGTGGGATTAAGTTGTCATTTATGCAGCTTTAACAACATTTTTATTCCTTTTTAAGTTTGTGAAATGTAGGTTGGATGAATTGCACTTTATTTCCTGAGTTTCTCAGTGTTAGAAGTCATTTAAAGGAGTGCAGTAACTACTTGGGAGAGGAAATGCAAGAAGAATTTTACACATCTCAGGAAACTAAAACTCCCCTTGCTGAATGTGACACGGAGACTATCACAAAAACACATTTAGAATCATTCTGACTTCTGAATGCATACATTGTGTCTTGTTTTCCTATTGACAAACCAAGAAGTTTGGTCAGGCTGATGCAGTATACACACAAAGAGTTGGGCCAGGGCTAACTCAGCAGCTCACATAGCAAGTGGCAATTCATAGTGAACATGCCTTAGCATAAAAAACCTTATATCCTATAGCCAACACAGGATTCTCTTGTGTTGTGAACAAGGTGTGTTAAAGCTTTACTTCCTTGACGGCTGCTGGCTGTTGTCGGCATATGAACGGCACTACTGGAATTTAAGTGAATTTCCAGCTGTATTTTATGTAACATGAATAAATGTAGAACTAGAAAGTGTTATTTTGTGTTGTTTTATAGTGCTGAGGAAAATTGCTGCCGCTGGTTGCCTTAATCACTTGCAGTAAACAAAAGACAGAGCTGTGCAACATTAAGACACTGATTTCAATCAATAACATTTAAAGAAAAGGAAAAAAATCATCAAATTAAAGAACTGCAAATAAGCCCTCCCCTGCTTGCAAGTGTGTATATATATATATATATATATATATATGTAACCAAGTAACTATGTGGTTAAATATGGTAATGTGGTAATGGATAGTCTAGGTATTGAAAAGTGCACCATTTATACCTTCATGTTTCTTCAACGTTAATATAATGATTTTATATTGGGAGTAATAAAAATCCTATTACTCTAGGATTGTTTATAAGCAGAACTGTAAAATAGTTTAAGAGATCTTAAAAAACTCCAGGTTACAGCCATGACCTTGCATAGTGTTTTGCCTGTCATCTAAAAAGGGAATTTCTGATTTTTACTGACAGATGGGAAAACTAAATAACCTCTCACAAATGTAAAGAATTGCTTTTAAAACCTTACTTTTGAAAACTTGGAAAGGTTTACAGTTGCAGAATACCAAAATAAGTAGCACATTCTTGTAATATTTTTCCTAGAGCTGGATAAATTTGTGAAAACAACTTTGACTGTAGGTTTGCCTTATTTTTCTAGTCCTGTCAAGTCCAACAAGTGTGTGAGCTACAGCAAAATAAACAAACTAAAACCAAATCAGGAAAAGACAGGAAAGTAAATGTACAGAAGTATTCTCAGCCCTACAGATTAGCAATAAACTAGATATAATTATATCTGTGCTCTTTGGTCCTTTCATAAATCTGCTAATGTTTTTCTATTACTCTTCTCTTATTTGTTATGTGGCATTTCTAATAAAGGAAATATTCTAATTTGAGGGAGTCCCACAGAAGCATTTGCTAGGTCTAATTTTTCTTTTGCTTAATGCCCAAGAAAAATTGCACAGCTGTAAGCAGAACCAATGTAATTGTGTTATTGTGTGTGTTTGTTATTTACTTATATTTATAATACCTCAAAGGCATAGTCATGATACAGTATCCCATTGCAAGATAGGTAAATGCAGAACAGAAATATGACCTCTGTCCTTAAGAATTAGTGATTTAAATTTAAGGTGGGAAAGTAAATTATTTGAGGAGAAAAAGGAATGGAGCAATACAGTATTGTTACAGTTACTGATACGATGCAGTGTGTCAGCCAGTGCTCCAAATGATGATGTGATAAATGACCTATGCACAGAGCAGAGTACCACTGGTCTGGATTTGGGGTATTGGAGGCAAGGGAGAACCATGGGAAGAGATTTGAAGAGCAATTTTGCATTAAGTTGTGCACTGATTACATATCTCCTCACTAAAAGAAAGAGTTTTAAAGGAGTTAAGTCTGATGTACATGTTGCAGGAACAAGATCTGCACTGTGGTGGTGATCAGAAGAAGCAAGAAGGGAGGCATGACAGGCTTCTGAGTTGTGTTGATCCTGCATGGACAACTATAAGATAGATATGGATGCAAGCTGGGGCTTTGTTTTGTTGTTTATTTTTATCAAGCTACACCTGTCTGGCTTCATTGTTGAGGTTCCTGTTACAGGTGATGCAGAGAAGCAGAGACTTTGGGGGCACAACTCATTTGTCCTCTTTTAAAAGGTGACTTGGGGGAAGGTGAATTGTGCCTTAAGAGGACATATTTCCCTGTTGATGAAAAGGCAAAAAAATTATCAGCTAAGTATAACTCACTGTATTATAGACATTTACAGTGCAGATGTGTCAACAGTGAGGTGCAATGAATCCCAGGTGATGAGAGAGGTGGGAAGTGCAGGGTTTGTAGGAGAGAGAGATGGGGCACATGGCAGAGCCAGGTTGGCTCATTTCTCTCCGTGGAAAGTAGGATTGAAAGAAAGAGAATGGCCAAAATAAGTTTTCATTTGGTATTTTTCAAAGAAATCAGCAACACTATATGTGGAGAGAGAAGTAGAGACAGGAAATGCTTTGGGATTTTGAGGAACAAATCCTGGACATCGAAAAGGTGTCAATGACTGTCAATGTGAGATTTCTTGCAGTTAAAATGAAGGTATTGAAAGGAAGTAGAGGGTGACTGAGCTAACAGAAGAGTAGATGGATCAGTGGTGGTGAATATCACTGGGGATACTTTTCGGTATTTACTAAAGGTGCCTTGTAGAGTAAAAGCAAGTGCAGGGGAAGCAAATATTGGAATGATGCAGGCCCAGGGACCAGCAGCATGGGCTATGTAAAGGAAATGAGGGAGACAATTGAAAACAGCTTTGTCACTGGAGAGGCATGAAAAAGTCTTGAATTCTGCTAAAAAGTCATCATTCCTATGGTACTATATATCCCATACAAGCTGGATGCCAGAAAGCAACTAGAGAAGGATGAGGAGGAGGGCTGGTGATGCCTGGAAAGGGAGAGTGGAACAACAGAGGCTTCTGAGAGACAAGCAAGGTATATGGTGAAGACGAATGGGCTTTTGTGAACAGAGGAAATAAACCACAGATGCAGGTCAAATGAAATCTCATGGTGATGGGAACAAAGAATTAAAACAGGTCAGATAGGTGGAAGCTGAAGTTATTAGGAGTGTAGGGAAGCTCATTGCTTCAGCTAGATAAACCATTTCATTGCTAAATTTTTACTGTGATTTCTGCTGTATAGTCGTTAGTGATCACAGTCTGGATTGCAACAAGCTTCCAAGATTTATATAACTAATAATAACTCTTACACAGCATTTTGGTTTGGAAGAACTTTAGGAACAACACAGATGAACCTCGTTTTCTTTCTCAGTCACGATGAAATTAAAAATACATTTTTCTGTAACTTGATTTATTTTGGTTACAATAACTGTGGCCAGCCAGGAACGCTTGCTTGTTCTGTTTGTCTCAGCTTTAGTAAGTGTTTATTGATCAAGGTATTCTGCAGATATACACATCTCATGAGAGAAAAAACATACATTCTGAATTTACTATTTTTCCCCAGCATATCATGTTTTTCTTGCAACTTTTCTGTGTATGATTCCAATATTTTTCTTCTATTATTGGTAGTAGGTTGTTGAAGAAACTCTACAGTAATCTAACATCTACCAACCTCTGAAATCCAGCCATTAATTTTTGGCAACAGAGATCTGGAAGGGAAATCACATCCAGAATAAAAGCAAGGAAGATGGACAAATACTTATTTCATAATTGAAATGAAACGTTTAATAATATAGCATTAACTACTGGGATTAGACATGAATCTTTTAAAATATATTAGGTAAATCTGTCTGATGACAAAAAGGCTGAAAGTTGGGCAGAGAGGTTTTCCTTCTGGAAGCCTTCAGGGACACCTGCCTCTTTCCCACTGCTTTGAGGAGTGCTTTTCTAGGCACCTAAAATGAAACTTGCAAGTTTGGCAGCATGGGTCCTGAGAGGGTTTTTTGGCCTCTTGAACTAGTTGAAGGCTGAGAGTAACTTTCATTAAAACAAATTGCTGTCTCTATTGTATTAACCACTATTATAGCCCTCTGCAAACCTTTCATTTTCTGTAGGTGATATTAATCACAGGCTGCCTGTAATGTGCTGCTGCTTATCCTGAACAAATACAATTGAACTATATTGAAATTCCTTTAGGAATTCTTTAAATATATCTATTCTTATGTGAATATTAATATTTTTTTCCATTTAGAAGCAGATATTCACTCTTCGTGTTTGAATTCCTTTTTCTATCGTGCTGTGTGACATTGAGCTACAAGTCAAGTAATACAGCACATGCATTCAGTATGGGGTTGAGCTATTTAGTGAGTTGTCACTCATGCTCCTCAGGTTTGGCTTGATTCCTTTGTGTGCCTATGGCTCATTCCTGTGTCAGTAATGCAAATACTTTCATTTTTGGAAGAGTCTTCACTGAGTTGCTGAGTGTAAAATGTGACCATGTAGAATGGTGCACCCCATCATGGCCTAAGTGGAAGGAAATAGCTAAACTGGTGCTTTCTAAAGCCAACATTTCCCTTTTGGGAGAAAGCCTTCCAGAGCCTGAAGGATACTAAAGCTGCTCTTCAGAGAAGCTTGGTTGTACATTTACACCAGATGACAAGGAAGGACTTAAAACTTTAGACTGTTGTGCACAGAACCTTATTTCTCTTACCACAAACATGGATTTGTCCTACAGTTAAATATAAGATATTTGGTAGTTTTAAGTTTCACTTTCAATCAGCAAAACATAGCTGGCACATAGCGGAAACATTTAAGATGATTGACTTAAAACATAAACAGAAAATAAAATATTACTGACACCTAAATTTAGCAGTTTCAAATGATGGCTTGGCAACAGTGGTTTCCTTATGCAAAACTATGAGAAAGGTGGGAGAAAGCTAACTCCACCAAAATCTATCAATTCCTAGTCTCCTTAAGGAAAGGATATGGAGATGGCTTTGATAAGATATTTTATAGACACCAAAAATGGACAGACAGACGGGCAGTTCTGGAACGGTTGGCTGCAATCCCCTGCAATACATTGATGGTTTGCAGTCAGGAGGAGTGCTGATGAAGTCCAAATCTGATGAACAGCTGCACTACTTTCCCCAGACCTTTTCTGAGGACTAAACGTGGCTTCATTCCTCTCCTTCTCAGTGAGCACTGAATATGAAGATGATGTGGTTGCTACCATTGCCATCTGGCTATTGCACTGCTCCCCAAATAACAGCTTGGGTAAAATTGCTGACTCAGAAGTGAGCCTGATAAAAGTGAGATAATGGGTGCATGAATAAGAAATATTTTCAAGACTTAGATAATACGCTGTTCTTGCCCTTTGTTGCCAATTTGTGCTCTACATATGCCTTCTATAATGAAGACTGAATAATAACTTGGTGTTATTTTTACAAATGTGAAGATGAGAAGGGGGACAGGTAAGTGAGAACAGTGGTTAGCAACATATGGAGCTTAAAAGCATGTCTTATGAAATAATACACTCTGATTTTCCATATTTATGCAATGCAAATGGTATTATGGTGAAGTAGCTGCTGCTGCTCTGCAGCTCTGCCATGCTATGCAGGAAGCAAAGTACTTTCCAAGCTGGAAGCACTGGCAGAGAGGGTCCACTAGAAGAAGCCGGAGGGAAGTGGGGTGGCAGGGATGAAGGCTGTAACTGCCAGCTGAACACTTTGTCAGAAAATTCTATCCTGACTCAACTAATTATAACTTTTCTTTGCTTCTCTGTTCACCTTCAGGCAATATTCATTAGGGCTGTATGAGTATGTTTATATTTACTGAGAAACTGCAAATTTGCTGAACAGTGTGATTTAAAGTCTCAGAAGCATTTGAATGCATCAAATAATTGTGGCTGGAAAAAATCCAAGTCTTAATTGGAAGTTTTCTATTTGTTAATCCCATAACTAATTTGGTGATTAGGGCATTCACCCTTGATGTGGGAGAACTTTATTCAGTTCCTGTCTCTATCTCAAGGACACAAACAGAAATCTTCCAAATTTGAAATACACCTAAGCACAAGATCTCATCCTCCACTTTTCCTACCAGCATGCTTTCACTTTGAATGAGACAAGGACTAGGACCCAGTCATCAAAATTAGAAAGTATTTTTCTTCTTGCTGTCTGTTTCATTTGTTGGTAAAGCTCACTGTGCAAAAGGGAACAGCTCCAACAAAATATTAAGGACACTATTTTAGGCGTGATACTCTGCTACAGGAGTGTTACTAAGGAGGGAGACTTTGGCAGAAATTCCTGCTCTGAACTAGTTAGAGAAGGAATTTCAGTCCAAATCTTTTTTTGCCTTGAAACAAATTCACCTTGTTGACAATATTTTGAGGTGGATAAGGTTCAGAGACATCTTCACCTACTTCCTACTGGAGTGTAGGGGGCAGTTCAGATGCTGGCCTGACTCAGATAACTGTAACTCAGTAATTCCCAGCTTGTTCCTTCACAATCCTGTTCAGCTGTTCAGCTGTTAAAGCGGGATTAATTAATTTGGAGTGGGGGAGAATAAACAACTGAAAGAAGGTAGGTGTTGAATACTTAAGACTTCCCTGCTTCATCCATTATGTGCTCTATCTTCCCATTACAGAAATAAAGTGTTTCACTGTCTATTCCTTCTATTAACCTTTTTTGTTGCCTCTTATGTCCCCTACAAACTATAAGTTGTCCTGTGTCATAACCCTTTGCAGCGTTACTCCTACATGCTGGTGCTGTTCCTCTGTTCTTGTCCATAAATAGGTGTCCTTATTTAAGCTTTCTGTATAGGGTTTTTTATTCTGAGGTCGCTGAAGGGTTCTAAACGCAGTCATATTGTTTTATCACTGTGCTCTGTACCCTTCCTCTGCAATAGCATAGCTCTTTGCTGTTGTATTTAATAAGATTCTTTTAGCTCTCCAGAACACTTCCATCCTTTCTGCTCCTCTCCCAGGAGACCTTTTCAACCTATTCCTTGGGTAGGTTGAATTCCACTTTTCAAGGTGATTGCCCTTTACACTTACTCTGTTCCTTAAAATAGGAGGTTCTTTTGCTTTACTCTCAGACTTGCTGAGTTTAGTTGCACTTAATTTTCTTAATAATTTCCCATTAATATCTATCACATTTAAAATATTTGCTTCTCTAATGTCTTCCTTCATTGTTAGGAGCAGTCTCCTGCTATATCTCCCAAATCTTGGATCGTCCTCTAAGCGTTTCCACTGATTGTACAAATCCATCCCCTTCTCCTACCTACCAAAATAGTAGCCCCCCACCATGAATGTAGTCTTTTTAGACCTTCTTTGCAGCCTTTATCATCAACCAAGTCAAAACTCTGCCTTCCATCTCTTTGAGAAGCTGAAAATGAGAACATGCATTTTTTTATATATGATGTAGCACACACTTTTTTTTCCTATGTTACTATTTTAGTGTCTGAAAGAGAGGCTTCTGTGTGCTTGGGCATTTTACCTCATGTTTATGTTGACTGTTCAACTAGTTCTTTGTTTGGAATAGGTAAGAATTTTAGCCAAACAAATGCTTAATTATTAAACATTAAGTTTCCTTACAGTTTTCAGAATAGCAGTTTATTAAAAGATTTAATTTTAGTTTGGATTTCATGTGAGCTGTTAGTAATTACACTCAGTTTAAGAACTATGAAATGTTAATTAAAAATCTGAATTGTAGAAGAAATTAGGAGAAACTGGCTAATTAAGCAATATGATCATTTGTAATGGTTCCAGTTGCACAGTAATGTAATTTAGAAAGGAAATTGTTTGAGAACTATTTTAAATAATTATGGGAGATAATTATGTATTGGTGTTTGCTTTGCAAAATATGCACCACATACTGAACCATCTTTGAAATCACTGCACCTAAAACATATATGAATAGAAAGAACTGTTTGGGACTTACATATTTATTTGGAGTGTCTATCTGATCATAAGTAAAACATTACTTCTTTGCCATGGATTAAATTGCCCTCTCCATGTCCCGCCTTCATCCTTGACTCATCTTATGAATTGTTCTTCTAAAAGACTGAGTGACCTCTTCCCCAGGTCAAAACAGGCAGTAGAAAGATGCTGTAGGTAATGAGACAACCTTCAAACTGCTCTCATGTTCCTTAAATGGTGCTGTATAGGGAAAATGAGCTGCAGGGAAATTTCAATAATGAATTATTCTGCCAAAATAATTGCACTTATGCACACATTATGGGGAAGATGACAACACTGAAAATAGGTGAGGATGCTGTTCTACAAACTCGATTACAGTATCTAATATTATGAGTAAAACCATAAGCACTACATCCACTTTTGCATCTTTTTCTGAGCTATTGAGTGCTGAGCAGTCTTTTAGATCTGGCTTGTGTCATGTAAGAACTTGGCCCACTCTGGAAATCCCAGCCCTTTCACTGGTTTGATGAAATGCTTCTGACTGCTCCTTGAAAATATAGAAACCAAAATGTTTTTCACTGTGTAGAAGTGAGCAGTGTTTTCTTCTGATACCAAGCCAATGGCAGGTGTACAAGTTAACATAGAAGACATCAGAACTGCTCTAGCACGAGTTAGCTTGAAGAGAGGTAAGGCAAATGCCACATTAATTCTGTTCTCCCCTAAAGAGTATAATCTCTGATGACTGATAGAAGTGTTTTGAAAAGAGCATTTCAGATAACAAAATGCTGCAGAATACTGATGAGAAGGTATTTCATCTTCTCCTTGTTACTGTAAATTCTGTGAATGCTTCGATCTTACCATGTTATGAAGCACACCTTGTTACCTTAGCAGATACTTTCTTCTTAAACAAAAGTAAACTTGTCTGTAGTTTTGGATAAATTATTAATGAGGAATTTCAGTATTTCTCCCCATTTTGCTACTTATTTATAATGGGTTTGGTCTCTCAAATATGAGGAATCTAACCTTTCCAGCCCTAATCTTTCAAAAGTATGATCTTCCTTGGGGCTCTGTGGGCTACAGGGTGTTCTTTCTGCAGTTTTGATTCTCGTTACTAGTGTTGTTTATGCTTTTTGTTGGAGAGTAGGGAGTTCACGCTGTTTTAGCTTCAAGCATGTCTTATAAAACTGGGAGTTGCTTATGAGAGAACAGGATTGCTGTTTGCTGGTGAGTCCTAATTAAAAATGAAAATAGCATTTTTAGAGAACTGTCAAAAGGCCTTCCCCTAGCGTGGTGTCTGAAACATCGTCCAGTCAAAAAGGATGGGATTAATGAATGCAGTGCTCAAATGCTTTTTATTTAGTAATACTTAATGGGAGAGACACAGGAATGGGTTAACTGGTATTTTGCTACACTTCCAGCATTGGAAAATAGATGCCCAACAGTTCACCCTACCAGGGCAAAGTATTTTGGGACTTTTCTGCCCCCTTTTCCCTCTTTGCCAGAATCCTTCCTGTCCCATGCATGGGTCTGACTGCCTGGCAGGATTTAGTCCCTTGTGATTTGAATCAAATCTGTGGATTTTGAGTTACATGAAATAAGCCAATGTATTTGAAATTCATGATGCTAATTTTCTCTGGACTCTTGACTTGATAGCAGATGCCAAGTTCCTGCCCAGAACAAATTTTACAGCTCAATTCCTTTTTCCCTAGCTGTTGGAAAGTGGTGAGCAACGGGTCACAGTTGATTAAATTTATAGGCATTCCTTCAATACTGCATGTTTTTTTTAATTTTGGGCTTTATTGACAATTAAAGGCAGATGCACTCAAGATGCAAGATACAGAGCTATGCTTTTTTACACAAGGTATGTTTTATTCATTTAAAGTAAATGAAAAAAGTGTAATGATCAGAAGCCCTGCTTAGTTAAGGCTTCATGCTAATGAGAGAAAACAGCATTTTTGCATCTTGCTTGCTTTTCCCTGGGTTACAGTAGAGAATGTCTCTGTCCTGGAAGTTTTGCCTTCTACACAATTGTTAAATATTAATTTAGGCTTAGGGAAAATGGCAGGTTGTCATTCCAAACCTCCAATTTTAATTCAGACAAACCAGCAAACACAATGAGGTGTCCAATCACCCTCAGTCCTTTAGTCTCTTCCAAGAGACTTCCATATTCTATGGTACTTTTTATGCTGTGGTTACTGGTCTGGAGAACTGAACAGCAACCCTCAAATACTATGTCAGTATGGTCACAGTACTTTCAGGCATAGGAAATAACAGCTAATTAAAATTTGGAGCTTTCTGGATCATGCTGGTTTACTTAGTTGGATGGGTGTAATTCAGGTTTGTACAAATGACTGTAATTATTCTATCTGAGTTAATGAAGCAACTATTACACTTTATGAAGCAGATATTTATAATTTTGTTGTCAGTGATACTTGGGAAACTTGAGATGTTCAGCGAATTGAGGAAATCTTTGTATTAAAACATAGTCTTTATGCAAAAATGCTGCTACATAGGGAAAAGGACAGGATAGCAAAATCACAAACTTCACAACCAAAACAAAAAAAAATCATGTTAGATATTAGGAACATCTTGTGGTGAGGGTAATGAAACACTGGAATGAATGAGGTGATGCCACAGTTTCCATAGGCAGTGCTGAAGGTTGTTAAGCCTATCTATCAAGAAGGCATTTGTGCATACTCATGACTAGGTGACCTTTTGAGTTATTTATTGATTTTGTTTCCCACATTTTGTATATACAGCTAGTTCAGGGTTACATAGGCAGTTTGAAGCCATAGATTTCAGATAATTTCTGCTTGTGTAGAAATTCAGCTGAGGCCTGGATCATGAGCTGTTTATGATGAAGCTCTCGTGATATGTAGATGACCATGGATCAGATTAGACTCCTAAATCTCTCTGTGTTAAGATTTCAATACCTAGGGTTTAAGCCCAGACAGACACACAGTCTTATGATTTTCAGGAGCTACCTAATTGCATTCTTGAACTTGTTACTTATTCACTAAGGTCTCTAAATGCTTAACTCCAGTGGCCTAGAGAAGATTCAGGTCCTGTATATGTTATCAGATGAATTTAGAAAAGTAGTATATAAATTTCCATGAGCTGTCCAGAAAACAAGATATGGGCAGATCTGAAATGGATTTTGATGGGAGGCTGGTTTTTTTTGTCGGCTGGGGAGTGGGGGACACAGGCTCTGGTTGCTGATCAGCCTGGTGATGGGTGACCTAACCTCCTGGTAAGGGAATTGGCCTGACCACTAAGTCTTGACCTGTCCTCAGCAACGCTGTCACCTTTTGTGCTGTGAAAGTTGGGCCAAGGAAGAAAGCAGGTAGCAAGAAAGCTGGTTTAACGGCCGAGGAGGATGCTGAACTGATCTTCCCTGCTCAGGATTCCTCAGAATATGGATGTAAACTACACCATTACTGATAAAAGCAAAATCCATTCTTGGATCTGATTGACTGAATGTTCCGTTTCCAGGTTGGTACCCTGTTCTATCACAATAGTGGCACAAATTGAGCAGGCTTAGCCTCCCTCTCAAAATGCACAAGTGTCTTGTGCATTAATGGAGTCAAGAAGATACTCCAGTTATATTTCCAGAGGGTCTTACCTGCTCTGGAGAAGAAATGTAAGTGTGGTGGTCTGAGAGGATGCTCCCTGCTCCCTTGCTATAGTCTACAAGACTACATTACGCACGTAATTATTGTGAGTTGGATTCAGCCGTTCTGTTTCTTAAAACAATATTGTTACTTGCTTTTCAAAAGCTGGAAGACAGTTGATGTAAAAACTGATGTAAAACTATGAATTAAATGTATTTCTAGTGTGTGCCGAAAGTTCAAGTCTTCAGGAAACTGTTGATGGTCACTAGGAGTGACAGCCTCATACTAGTGAGAGACAAAAGGCAAACATACCAACTGTATGTATATTTTTAAAAATGAGTGCTGTCTACTTGGTCATCAGTTAGCCATCTTGAAAACAAGCTAAATGAAGAATATTTTCCTTCTCTAAGTCCAGTCCTTTCATGCTGCAGGTAGACACCAGATAGACATGAGAAAGATGGTGAGGTAGCGATGCAGAATGATGCATAAAGGATCTGGAATTTCCCACATCTTCTCTTCCCAAATATCTCCCAGTGCCACCTGGTTTCCCTTTGCAGTCCTTGCTCCAGTCAGGGTTATAATCTGAAAGGTTACCAAGAACCACAAACTTTCTCAAAATCTGCTGACAGCTTCTGACTGGGACCATCACACCTACTGGGCAAAGTGTATTTGCAGACCTATGGGAAAAAGCACAGCATGTGTCTGGTTCCTGGACATTTTCTCTGCATGGCAGTAGGATAAGTTTTTAACCAATACTGTTCCTTTTAAGAATATTTTTATTCAGTTCTGCAAGAAACAATGCCTTTGAATATTGGTTAAAGTTTAAGGTCTCAGTCAGGTATGCACCATAAAGCAACGTACAAACTGGCTCAAGTTCAGACAATTTTGATTGTCTAGGCAACAGATGAGCAGAAGGACAGAACGTAGGTAGAGACATAGGCACTTAAAACAGAAGTTAGTCTTCATAAATTCACGTCAAAGTATTCATGTTTAGTAACGCATGTGCATAACAACAGAACACTTACTGTTAAAGAAAGAGCCAGAAGAGCTGGTAATTTCCATGCTGAGTTCTTCCCCAGATGAAGAAGAATGTAAGGAGAAGGTGTAAAAAATTTTTTTAAAAGCCAATTTAAAAAATGAGTAGCCAAAGCTACTGATAGTAGGAAGAAGGTGAGAACTCACAGTAAAAAGGCAAATTTATCCTTTTTTAGTAAACAAAAAATCCTTTTAATATTTTTTTATTTCTGCTCTCCCATGAATATTTATAACTGTGAAAAATGAACTGACAAACTACATAAGGAAATACTAAAATTAACTGCCTTTTTCACTACCTTGTTTCAGTCATTGTTATGTAAGATTTTAGTTGTAACAATGTCTAATATTTTCCCACAGATTTATGGGTTTTTCAACTTGACTAAGCCCACTGAGCATTGAAATTCTGTGAGCAGATCTCTGATGTTATTAAATTTGGCTATTACATATGTGCATCTAAACAAGGACAATACGAACCTGTATTAAATTTGGGTTGAGTCATGCATAATTCCTCAGAACTTCATATGGAAATGCTGTACCATTCTCTCTTCTCTCTGCCTAAACAAGGCACTGCAGCACCTGCATTTCTTTGGTATAAATCAGCAAATCAGAGGAACTCCAACTGTGATACCTCAGGTTGAAAAAATCAATGCCACATCTGGAATTGAATTGTGTACAAGCTATGAAACTGAGTTTTTCTAATATGCTCTATCTCTGTACAAGGGTGCTTACAGAAAGTGCTCTGTATGGTAACAGCATTCTGTAAATATTACACAGATCTTTTTGGCATTCATTTTTAGGGAGTGAGGTAGAATTGAGTAGCATTCAGGCGATGCCACAAAGTCTGGGAAACACAAGGATTTAGGTTTCTCAGACTAATGGGAGGCCTCCATTTTGAGGTAAATGAGACCTACCCTAAGTGTTAACTTTATTAAACTAATTGAAAGGTAATCAATATATGCATTTAGTTTAGTAGAAGAAACACCTAGTTAGGTTGATCTGTATTATTCTAACGGTGGTCCAGTTACCTAATTGTTCTTTGTTCAGGTTAAACCTTATCCCCCGTTGATTCTAACAACTGGTGTCCACCACAGTACTTCTTGTAACACTCTTCTTTAGTTTGAAGGCAACAGATCCACAGGATGTTGCACAGGACTTTGGGGAACAATTTTTTATTGAAAATGAGAAGAACAATATGGGGAAAGCAACTGAACTATTTAGATTGGAATGATGCATGGACTAGTACCAGTGCTGCTCTAATGGTGTGGGATGCATTTGCATGTATGCAAGTGCTCTGTTTTTCATGTGAGATTGGGGCACTGGCAGCAAAATGTTGGGATAAATATCAACTCTTTTCCAGAGCACCTTTTTTTCTTTGCCTTGGGCCAGTCATTGTAACTGTGACCTGTGTGTAGTGGCATGAAGTCTCTCTGTAAGCTTTTTCAGGTTCCTCAGGGACCATCCTGAACCTGGGTGATGCAGCTTTTTGATTGAAAAGCTTTGTTCAGAAACCACAAGATAGTATCAGTGTTGTTTGGGAAAGTACTGCTATGATGCTTGCAACCACTACAGACAAAACCGTACAGAAAATTCTTTGGAGCTTGTTTTTTGTAATGGTCAGAAAGGATAAGAACCCAAATCATTGGAAAAGCAAACAGACCCATTCAAGGAATTGCACAGAAATGAGAAGAGTGAACTGGCTTAAACAGAAGGTTTAAAGTCTGTAATTACAGTCTAATGCAATGACAGTAGTACTAAATAAGTATGTTGTCAGTTTTTTTTAAAATCTTATTTTACATTTGTTTCCAGAAGAAAGAGCAAAGAACAGGAAAACACACTGATATATAGTTTTTTCTAATTGAAACAGTCTTCCCATTCATTTTTGAGGCCTCACTTTGCAAACCCAGCATACTGTTTATGCAGAACATTAATTCAAATGATTTAATCATTAGCAAGCTCCAATCAAATTATTCTCTTTAATTTTTATTGCACAGAAAATGTTGTTTGATATATTTCATGTTTGCTTATTATTTCACTCATGATTTGTGCCCTTCTTGTTTGAATGGAAATGAGTGCTTTAAAAGAAAAACTAGAATTTTACATCACATTTATGGTGATTGGATTTATTTTATCTTTATTACTGTAGTTCCATCAATGTCAGGTTTTCTGTTCGAAGCAACAGATTTACTAAATTTTGTTATTGTTTCTAGTCACTGTTGGGCTGAGTTTTCTGGATGTCTAATCAGCTATCAATGAAAAGACTTCAGCAGTGTATCCCAGCAGATAAAGTGTCAGGGTTATGCTTGCAGCAGTCCTTCAGCAGAGACAATGTTCTGTCAGAAAGGTCTCTCTGCTGCCTACCTGTGCTGTTGGGCACCCATGAATATCTGTGCATGTCCTTCAGATTTTCAATTTACAAGCTCCCCCTTCTTACCATGTAATTTATATTCATGTGTTGGGAGAGGAAAATTAGCTTTTCAGGTTTTTCAATTCAGAGTTGGTGTCTTAACTGTAGATGAACTTGTGCAAGCAAAGAAAATATGCTCTTGACACCTGCTAGTTGTGCTGAAACAAAAAGTAATTAAGGGAAAAGCTTAAAATTGAAACTAGAAAATTGTAAATAACAGCTTTTCTCCTTTCTAAACACTAAGGTAATTTAGCATCCTAAAGGATTGTAAGATACAGTGATATCTTTGAAACTATATTGAACACACAGATTCTGGATTTCTTACAATTGTTTATGTTTTTTAACCAGTGTTATTTGATTTATTAATTTCCCCATGATCCATAACATATTTTAACTTTTAAAACACATTAGTGCTATTTGAATAGAGGGCTATGAATTAAACTTGAGTAGTTTGTCAAAATTATTCATTTATTTGTTAATAGCTGTATTTTAAAGAGAGAGAATATTTTTCCATGAGTGTTTTTAGGTTATACATTTTTGTCTACTCTGACATGAAGGTGATTTGTGGAGTGACTATTATGCTTTGGGCACTTTAATAGCACTTTTCAGTTTATGGGCTATGAAATGTTTGTTTTGTGACTTTAAGCAGCATTATGATTTCTGTAAGCATTTCGTCTTCATGGATATACAGTAATCAAATTCATATTTTGAACCCTATAAAGTGATTATGAAAAAAAATACAATGTTATTGCAATGGGAAGGTATCTGTCTCTGATAAATGGCTTACTGAAATATATCTGTTTGATTTTGGGGATGAGTTAATGTCTTCATTGAGCACACTTTTCCACACACATTGAGCATTCAGGTTGTGGTTTTTTTTATTTATTTACTTAAAAGCATCTTTCAGTTTTCTGTGTTACAGTAGGTGTTGAAAAGAAGTTACCTTCATGTGTTCTGCAATTCTCTTATTTCTTTGAAGGGGTTTGTTTTCAATAGCTCTGATTGATGATCTGTGACCTGCTTTGTTAGGTGTTCAGAGTTGCTTTGAATGCGTACTTAAGTTTAACAGTTGCGATCCTCAAGGTCTTCAAGCATTTGGTCTTGTGTTAATTTACCTGCAGGGGACTATTAACTTGTCTTATTAACTTAAGGTCATTATTTCCTGTCTGAATGAAGTGAAACTCAATTAGCATTTTCAAGTGGTCCAAGTGTTAATTTGGAGAAAAGGGAAAGAAAAAGGGAAGGAAAAATAAAAAAAGGGAACAAAGGAATAGAAGGATTTGGCCCTTAAAATACAAAGCTGCAGATATATTCCCAGTTACAGCAATGCAAAGCTACCATTAAAAGTTTTATCTTCCAAGGTTGATTTAAGAGCACTTTACTCCTGACTTCATCAGAGATGACAGCTTGTCAATATATAGATGCCTCTTTTCCAAGGGGGCATCTCTGCTTCATATAGGAATGGTAGCCAGTGCTGTATTTTTGTTTGATTTCAGGGGAGTCAGGAAAAATACTTAGAAGTCCTGCACACGCATGGATGATGATGTGCATTTGCATTGTTAACTGTAAAGCCTTTGTTCCTGGGGGTACTGTGTTTCCCTAGATCTGCATCCATGGCTGTGATCTTGGTGCCTGACTTCTGTTTATCAGGTATTTGGAGAGTTACACAGAGGAGATCCACAGTGCAAAACAATGCCTTAAACTAAGGAACTCACATGCTGCAGTTCAGGCTGTGTCTTAGAATTCTAACCCTTTTCAGGTTTAATTGTGTCTTTTGAACCATTGAAAAAGCCTCCTTCATCCTCTACAGGAGTCTTATACAAATGTTGTTCTTTATAAACACATAAATGGTGCAGTCTTGATTTTAGTCTAAGGATGTCCAAACTGATCGAGAATTGGCTTGTTTGGATTTAGGGGCTCTTTGTCCTCCCTCCTTTTTCTTGGTTATGAAATGAAGTGTTTCCAACTAATGCCTTATTAAAGGTTGAGTCCAAATGAGTGAACAGTCATAACTCTGAAAAACACTGGTCAGGTTACTCAGCCCCAAAAAATTCTGAAGTACAATGCCGAGTATCAAACAGGGTATTTTGTGCTAACAGCATAAACGATGAAGACATGGGTATTTTGAAGACCTGACTCAGGCATAGGTAGTTGACCTACTCAGAAGTCCCACTATAGATGCCTAAAACCCTTGATGAAGAGCACAACCAAGAGCCTGGTGGTAAAGCAGGGGATGGCACTAATGTGGCTTGGGTGACAGGGCATGGACAGGTGTGTGCCTGGAGGGAGGGTGATGAAACCCTGGCATGCCTCACTCCAATTTCATGAATCCTTTCCATGTTTTTCACCATTAGACCATATTGACAGATATAGGTCAAGTGCTAGTTATCTAGATTTGTAGCACCTAATTAAATTTTACTTTTAGCCTGGGAAGCAAAGCTGAGTTGATGTGTAGGATTTATTGTATCAATAGTTTCATCTTGGTCTATTTTATTAGCTGCTGTGTTCCTTGGCCTTGTCATCTTGCTATTTCTTTAGCTATTGCACATCTTACAGGGATTTACAAACACAGAAACAGTCTTCCACAACCAGTTTCCCCTGTTAGTTATGCTGGTGTTTCAGGGTGCCTTGACCAGCAATATTTTAGCTAATTCAAATATCAAACAGAGAACTCTAAATAAAAGTGAAATTAGTTGATCCAAAGTGGTGGTAGCAGCTGATTTTAGGTTATGGTCTTGATGGATTATCTGCAGAAGACTGATTCTATTCCATAGTGCATGTGAAATTTTGTGTGGAATCACGTTCCTTGGGTAAAGAGCTAGGACTGTTGTTTTCCAGGCATTATGTTGTCATGAAAATTTAGTAAGGTTGGAGTTTTAAGAATACTTTTACTGAACACATATAAATATTTTGTGGGGGGGTTTTTTAAGCCTTGTATTTATTCAATTTTGTAAGAAAGAAAAAAAGAGCTGAGGTTATTTTCTGTGCAACAGGAGTGTTAAAAGCCTTCATTTCTACATAGCCACCTTCAAGAGATTGGTCTCAAAATGCTGGATCTGATTTTCATTACTAATTCAACTGTTTTCACCTCTTCAGGCAATAGAAAGTTTCCCATCAAGTGGTAGTGATTTAAGGCAATATTCGGCATCCTGATGTTTGAGAATCAGTTGATTGTGTGTAATTAGTGAGACTCGGGAATGCATTAGCAACACTTCAATGAACACTGTTTCTCTGTCATCAAAGCTGATGCATGAGTTTGAGGCAGAGGCACTTATCTGGAGAACTGAGTAACAAATGGGATATGTAACTTCCCATCTGAAGGTTACTGATTTGAATCCAGCCTTAATAATGAATAATGTTATAAAGTTATCTAAATATCAAATGGAAAACTGTAAATGAGAGTGAAATGTGTTAGATCCAGAGTGACAAGGTATATTCTCTACCTACCTGGCAGGCACAGTCATTGCTGGAGGACTTATTTGTACTTTATTTTGTTTAAAACTTCAGTGCCAAGGTTGAAAAAGATTCTAATATTAATTTCCTTGGAGTAAGTTTAGTTACTTTATTTTCTTGTTTTCTAAACTTATGTGAAACTACTCAACAAATGTTTAATTTCTGTATTAGCATGTGTCCGATGCTGGGCTGAGACCTCGAAAGGAAAAAAAGGGGGCAACGTTGTTTCCAGAGATGTAGAAAACAGTGTGATGTGGAAATAGAGCACAGTGTTTCCATGGGCTGAGGGAACAGAGAAGGCTTTGGTATTTCTTGAAGTAATGCCACAGATATTATTTTGTACCATCTTGCACCCTCTGTGTATTTACAACCATGACCATTGAGATACCAGCTGTGCAAAAGTCTCGCATGCTGGAAACGACTTTTTCACAGAATGCCTTAATCTGTGTGAATTCTCTGCCAGTTCTACCACACGTACTGGGAGATGAGGAATGCTGAGGAGATGTTAAGCATGAAGATGTTAATGATGAATAAGCAGCGAGCATGTTAGGATACACAAAGAAGGGGGTTGGGAGCTGTGTAACTATCTAGCTGCAGAACAAGAGAACTTATGTCTGGGAATATGAGTGCTTGAGAGTTGTGGAGAATGCTCAGAAGATCTGAGCAGGAGAGAATGAAACAGGAGCAGGTCTTCCCTGGGCAGAGTTGTGTAGAAGGGGTAAGGAGGAGAGTTCTGTCCTGATCAAAATGTGGGAGCAATCCCCACCATGCCTTGGAGAAACAGAGGGTGCTCACATCTGCCAGTGAAATGCTCCCAAGCATCCAGGGAAGTGAGTAAGTGATGGATGTTGCAGCTTCCTGCACCAGCTCTATGTGTACAATGAACTTTATAAGACACTATGGGTGTTAATCGTTCAGTCAAGAGAG
Organism: Orthonyx spaldingii; assembly: GCA_013397795.1. Classification (NCBI taxonomy): domain Eukaryota; kingdom Metazoa; phylum Chordata; class Aves; order Passeriformes; family Orthonychidae; genus Orthonyx; species Orthonyx spaldingii. The sequence continues at coordinate 1,386,930 of VZTJ01000748.1, forward strand.
ACAGAGATGCTCACATTCAAGAAGACAGGTGTGTTCATCAGAATTATTGGGTAGAGGGAAAGGGAGGGCAGAAAAAGTATGGGAGGGCTGAAAATAAGGTATGGGTTCAGTTTTTGCAAAATAATCGTAGGATGTATCTGCTCCCAAGAGATACACCAGAGGAGCTGGAGAAAGACCAAGTCCTTATCCAGGCCAAGGAAATCTTTTGGACCAAGTGGTGCATGTATTCATGAATACATTCAGATGAAGTGCCTCTGTCAAAGCTGCATACATGGCTGTGACATCTGATGACTGTATCTCTGTGTGCTGGAAATGACGTATCTGTTCTTGTTCTGCCTTTGGTTGGTCTCTCCAAATGGTTTCAATGTTGTATCTTTAAGTGAACTTTCAGAGTAAAAGGAAGGTTATTCTTGAACCCCTTTTGCAGTAGGAGCTATTTCATGTGTGCCACAGTAGAGTCATTGTAAAGGGGGAAAAGATGTAGTGCAAAGATAAAATGGAAGTAAACACCTTAAAAAGATAATTAATGAAAGACTGTACTTAGCATCTGACCATACAGTGCTGTTTCCTTTATTATTTTCAGGTCAGTTCTGTGCATGCTCATTTTTATTTTGCTCCTGCATCGTGTATTGAACACCTCACTGAATTCGAATAGATCTATGAATGGACATTGAGCCTTTTAGCAGGGAGGAGGCAACTGCTGAACCCCTCTTTGATAACATAATCATGATACAGTAGGCTGCCTTTAAGATACCACTTCAGATATGAAAAGCATCTAATACAGGTTCCAAAGGTACCTGCTATTTGCATTTTGCCTTTCTTAATGACTAGTGCTCCCTAAATCAGTTCTCATTGTACTCTCATGTGTCACCATGAACCATTCTTAAATCTAGTGGCTCTAGTTAAAATCCCAGTTACAGAGAAGACTGAAACATTTGTGAAAGGAGTAAAGGGTCTGGGTGGAATACTATTGAACCCATACAGAATATCTTTCATCTGCAACAGAAAGCAAAGATTTAGTTCTAAATACAAGCACTGGCCTGTTCTTCAACTGTGCTGTCATCAACTGCTCAATGAATATGATTTGATTTAGTTCGTAAATATAGATGGCTAATTCCTTGGGGCAACTGACTCTATTAATACAGGGCATATGCACAACCACCACTAATAGTAGAACTCTGCTCAGTTTCTGGTGGTTTGACTTTATTCACTGGGGGCAAATGGCAATCTCAAAAGGGAACGATGCTGACAATAGGGTTCCTAAGATTTCAGTTTAATTTGCTTTAGTAAATACAGAGTTTTAAAGAGAGTGGTAATCAATTTATGTACTTGGGCAGTTGATTTGAGACCTTCCACATCTCTTAATTTTGAGGCAGCTGGTGAGAGAGTTTTTACTTTGACTTCATTATGGAAATTACGATACAGCGGGATGATTATCATGCTCAAAGTTAGACATTGTGCATAAGTGCATTCTGGACTGACTGGCAACAGGAGAGGTTGGGAAACTGACCTTGAGAAGATAATCTTAAAATAGACAGAAATGTATTTCTTTTGTCTGCATGATAAAGTGTGCAACAGGAAAAAAAGATATGTAATTCATACTATATAGAAAGTAGGATATCAACTACAGCAACAAAATGCGGCAATATAAAATGGGAAAACAGTGACTCGTGAAAGGAAAGAGTCACTAGAAAATAAAGATGTGACCATTGCAAGACTCTTGTCTAGTGTGGCCAAGATCTTCTAAGTCTTTTGACTCCCCAAAATACTACACTTCTAGCAAATGTAGACAAAGCTTCTTCATAGATATAAAAAAACGTTAAAAGTTTAAGAAACCACCCAGTGGGAAAGCTGAGGAAAGAACTTCTACAGTTTCAGTAGGAGTAGGAGGAATTTCCCTTATGTGGCTCTTGAAAATCTTTTGTGATTTTTCTCTCAAGTGACAAGAGGTTCAGCTTCCCAAAGTATTGATGGATGGACTCCATTTTAAGTCTCAGCTTGTACAGAGAAAATATAGCTAGCAGTTCTTTTATTTGATAAAGACACACTCTACATTTTAGCTGCCTGAGTATTTTGTAATTTGTAATTATTGGGATCTTCTGGTTTAATTTTCTACAGCATAGTTACAAGGGATTTACATATTTTCTCCAGATGTTCTTGGCTGCAGCAGAGGTCCCAGTCAGCTTGAGAAATGTTTTGCCTATTGACTGATGAAAACTGAAAAAGAAACTTTTCAAGTCATCTCTTCAATTCCTCTCTTTATGCAACATTACTTCCCAGGAACTACTCCTAAGTAAATTACGTAATTGAAGGTGTTTTCATCAGCTCTGATTACATTCCATATTGCTCATCTTAATTTCAATATATATCTTTTGGGAGGATTACTTTAGATTAGGTATGGCTTCATCTCCTTGGCTGGACATCTCCACTAGAAAGGTGGTACAAAGCCTCCTGAGGGGGAACTCCTTTAAGCCCTCCTGGAAACAGCAACCACACCTAATGCAGACACCAGAGACACCAGGAATGTGATGCAGTGCTTGTGCCACTGCTTGCACCTCAAGCTGACTGTGTGTGACGAACATTGCAACATGTGTTTGTGTTGGTGGTGCTCACAGAAGGCAAGCAGACGTGGGGAAGGTGCAGCCATTTGTGGTGGTGGTCTATCAGACATGGGTTTGGCTGCAGACTTCACGGTGTTAGCCCAGTCTGTGCAAACTGGCAGCCTTGCTGTGCCTTTCCTACAGCTGTGTTGCATGGCAAATTAATCTTAGTTTGTTGTTCTCTGCCTGTCTCTACTTTCATTACAGGTTTTGTGGTCTCTGTCTCTTTTGGTATAGCAGTCATGCATATTTGTCACAGATGTTTATCTCTTGTGTTCTGCCTAGGTACTGTTTTCTGTCCATTCTTTTCCGTCTTCTTGATCTAGCTGCTTTCTACTCCCTGGTTAATATGTCAATTTAAGGCTTAGTGTATTGCTTATTGTTTTTAAGTTGTTAATGAGGATGTTACATACATCCAAGACATTGGTACCATTCTGGATTTTTCTTTATTTATCCTTATTTCATACTGCTTTCACTTATTATCTGTCAACAATCTTAATTTGTATTCTTTTAAGAGAGTTTTCACTGTGTGTGCATTTGTTTTTCAGGTGGAGTATTATGTGGTATGACGTTATACTCTGTATTCTGAAAGTTCTGCTTCTGTTTTGTTCCTTTACCAATTCTTTAACTAAAGTATAAAATCAAAATCAAGGTGGTTCTTTTTGAGCCAAGTTTTAATATTTTTATAATAACTAGTATTTTTTTCTCTAACTTTTGCATAAATAAATTTTTAGTGGTGTGGCCAGGGAAAGCAGGTATATTCTTTAAATACAAAATCTTTTTGCTCATAACTCTGAAATAGGCCGAAGTCAGCCTATTAACATCTGAATAAGTATATTATAGTCCGAGGTAAATGCTGACATCTTGAAAATTATTTGCATCTCTTACAGGATGTGTTTATTCAGCTTTGAAATTTTATTCATATTTATTTTTTCAAATATGGAAAACCCAGAATATTGTTTGACTTTTGAGGACAGGCTATTTGGCAGTGCTAGATACTTACTCACTATTTTGATGTTTAATTGGGAAAAGAGACTATTTTGTATTTGTGTCTGATCATTATGGGTTTAATAATATAGAGAGAAGGTCATTGCAAATGCAGCCTTTCTTCTCAACGTGAAGGTAGACCAAAGGAGCAGAGTGTGGTTGGCACCTGGGAGAAATTGTATTTCTGTCCTCTTTAGAGGATTGAAATTGAGTTCAGTAGAAATTGAACACATTGCGTTCACTAGTAAAATTTGTAGTGATTTTAGTTCTGTAGATGTGAAACCTAACAGAGGAAACCACTGAAGGAGATGCCTTAGTGGAAGAGTCTGTGTTGCTCCTTCTCTACCAGGAAAGTTTTTTAATGAAGTAGGGATACCTGTGTGGGATATTTTTTTAAATGCTTAAACTTTAAAAGCTTTTGTTGCACAGGTCTATCCATGTTTTTGACAAAGTAGATTTGGACATGCCTGAGGTGAGAGGGCATGTCAGCTGTCACTGTCCATAGCTGGGAAAGTGTCTTCCAGTAAAGGAGGGATTCATGCTACAAGCAAGAGTCTAAGAGCATTGGAGCTTGGGAGCAGAGTTTTATGTGGAAAGAAAGTTTGTGCCCTATGGAAGCCTTTGGGGATTGAAGACACTCTGGAAGTAAACAATTCAGACCCACATTTCTGTAACATTCCCCGTGTGGGAAAGGGAATGGCAGCTGTAGTTGCATTACACTGTTCCCAATGTAATCACTATCTCATCAGTGCATTGAGCATTCAAGTGCCTTAGCAATGTCTTCCTCTACTAACACATATTAGACCGGGAGACAGATGTTTATGTCATGTTATTTTATTCCTCATCAGTCAACACTTTCCCAACCATCTTATTTTTAACTTGATTATTTACTAATGAGCAATAAAACCCACCGTGCCTACAGCAATGTTTGCACAGCGGGTCGTGAAATAGCAACACACACACTTCTTTTTATTTGTTTTCATGTTTACCACAAATCAAATCCTTTCCTAATGTCTATGTCCTTGTTTAAACCTAAATCACATCAGGGTATTTGAGTTCTTTCAGTTGTTTCCTTTTAGTTACGGTCACAACATATTGTCCACTGAGGTCTTAGCAGCTTGTAGCAGTCTTGGAGACCAAGCCAAATAAGTTCGCTAGAGGCTATATGTCGGGATGCTGGAAATTCATTTCTGATTTTTTCTGGCTTCCTTAGCCTGCATTAATTCTGATTTGTTATGAAGTGGATCAAAGCTAATAGGAAGTGAAGCTTATTTCAGCTAAAGTAAGTAAAGGGGTTGAGGTGAAGGGGTCTAAAGATGCCACGAGGCAAGACGGATCTTAAATTTTAGAGTGGCATATTCAAAGCTCTGTAGTCTTGAAACACACTGCCTCATATTATCTGTTTGTATAGCCCTATGCCTACAGAAAGCCAAAAAAGGCTTTGGTTTCGTACCCAGGAAGCAAGTTCACAACAGTGACGAAGCCAGTGTTGAAAAAAGGACAGGACCAGGGTGTACGAATGACCTTAGGAGGAGTGGGGAGTCCCATTAATGTGAACAATTATTGTGAGGGGGATTATATACCGTTCATCAAATCTATTGAAGAAGAAACAAAGAAAACTGTCATGTTAGAAAGAAACCAAAGCATATGGAATAACAATGTAATTTTCTTGAAAACTGATGTAGCTAATAGGAAAACAGAGAGCATATATGTATTGAAAGGGCGTGAAGACTGAGAAGCCAGAAACTATAATCATAAAATTTTAACTCTAGAATAAACTAATCATTGCATGATAGCAAATTAAAAATAAAGCACTGCACAAACTGGATTGTCTTTTCCTCTGCTGAAGTTCCAGTGTTTCAAAGTTATGCATCTGAATTACAGCACCTTAGAGTACGCTGAGTCTTAATTACGCAGAGTATGCTAAGCTTCAGTCAATCTTACTCCACCATGTTGCTTTTCTTGGAGGGAAATTAAGGCTTGCAGTGCCTTGGTTTTCTTTAATAATGCAGTGTGCTGCAGCTGAGGGCAGTGTCAGCCATGCAGGCTTTGCTCCTAGTGCTGGGGATTTTATTCATTTTTGGATCTTCCTTGCGTTTATTTCACAGCCTTTGGCTTGCTTCTGAAGGAGACCCAGTGGCTTGCATGAGTGGGCTTTACCTTGGCTGCATTGCTTGTCAAAACTGAGATACTTGACTGACTGCTATAATTCTGTAAACGTTGTAGTTAATTAATGTCTGCCATGACAAGAAGGATGATTATGGTTTCTGAGTAAATTAGTTGAAAGTAACTGTGGAAAACAGTAGAGAGAGTACTAGCTGATGATTATTTTCAGTGCAAGTGACTGGTCCTCTCCTCCTTTGTTGACTTTATCAAGGTTAGGGGTTGTCTGCACAGAATCTTGCACCATTGCAGCTAAATGTTTTGGGGTTGTTGGGGTTTTTTTCCTAATGTTATTTAAATGGATAAAAATGTGACATATAGACTGGCCTTTATTCTTTGTCTTGCATAATCTTTTCCTCCAGCCAGGGAGCGAATTGCCTCTGCAGGAGATATTCTGCCTGCCCAAGGTGTCGTCCCCACTGGGAAAGCCTGGAGAGCAGGTTAGCAGAGAAGAGTTACATCTCCTGTCCTTCAGAGACTCATTATTTCTAATCTGTATCATTGCACATTTTAAAAATGGGAGGAGGGAAAAAACACCCTGCCTACCAGAGCTCCCATGATAAATGTGGGATTAGCCTGGGTATATTTAAAGAGGTTCCATCTCTTGCTTTGAGGAAGGGCTGAAGGGGCAGATTGAAGCCAGCAGATAGATAGCTGGGACCTCAGTGGATTAGCTCAGAGTAACACACAGCAAGGCTAGGGTATAAACAATATTTGATCAACCTGATGCTGGATACCAGGAAGCAGTCTATCATAGAAAGATGGATCTGAACCATAAGGATGTACCTGATCAAGGAGAGTATGAAAATTGAGGACGCTTCTTCCTTCTCTTTTTTATGAAAAGATATATAAATCCCCAAGAAGAAAAGAGCCACTTTTTCATTCTGTTTTTAAAAGTTTTGATTTTTCCCCCCCTGGCTTCAGATACATTTTTCAGCTATGGTGGAAGATTTTCTCACATAGTTCTGGTTTTTTATTGCTTGACTATAAAAGACCTTGATACCCACTTTCAACCGTTCCTATAAAAGTTATCGGTATAGCAAAATCCCAGTACCTTCCTTGTAAAGTGCCAGTCTCTCCTTGAAATCTGCCTTGTCCTCTAGCAGGTGGTAGTTTTTTCAGCCCGAGTGCACCGCAGAGAGTTCATTACTCTCTTTGCCTAATCTGCAGTAAGCAGGCTGGAAAGATCCACTGATTCCAGTGTGTCTCAGTGCAATGTGTCTGCTTCTGGCACCTTGCTCCTCATTACCAAGCTCTGTTCTAGACTGGAAAGAAAAATGCTTGCACTTCAAAATACTCCCCAGCACATTTGCAAACGCTACAACATTTATTATTTTCATCATGTTTAATGGCACAGCTCCTCATTTTCTTGCCCTTTTATTGCTGTTATAGTAATGTGGGCTATGACTTCATGTGACTTTTCTAAGTAGGCAGTATCACCTCTAGTTAGCATTTAGATGGGAAAATGTCTGATGGTGTAATGGCTGTTCAGAATGTGACAGGTATCCATCTAAAATGAGACTGAGAATATGCTGGAAAGTGATTTATAAGAAAATGTTTGCTCATCAAAAATGACTATTTTGAAGTGAAAATAACAGTTCCAATAATACCTTAGTGAGACAAGCTGTTTAGGTCAAAACCAGAGAAGTAATCTGTGGTGTGTGTAATAACATGGTACCTAATGTCTTCCCTGTGTACGTGCATGAATTCATTAGTCAGGTCTTCCTACCTCTGGTCTTCCACACAGTGGGAGACTGGCTAGACTCTTTCACTGCATATTAAATTCTTTGGGGTAGCAATTTGACCCTTGCAAACTAAATGAATAGCCCATTTGCCTAAAGGTCAGTCTCCTTTCTGCATATACAAGCTCTCAATTGGTCTTAGAAAATAAGGCAATTTCAGCAGGTAGGATGTGATGAGCTGCCCTAGAACGACAGCTGTGAACAGGAAAACGATGGAGAAGATTTAGGTTATGTCTTTACTCTGAATTAGACAAAGAAAGGACTTGATTTTGCAATGGTGTCCTTAACCACTGTGGTATGGAATTGCTGCATGACCTTTTGTCAACCTTTCCTGTTAGAACTGTGCTTTGTTGTAAGAACTATGAAGCATCATTTGTGTGGAGTACTGAAAAAACATCTTCTTACAATCTTCTCTGTAATCTAAGGACAGATTTCTGTACTGATACAGCTCTTTCAGTTATGGGTATGGGTGTGAACCAGTATGTCTTTCCAGTATAACTGCTAATTTCTATGAAAGTGTTTTATACAGTTTGTTTTCATCCTTCTAAGAAAGATTGCCAGATAGAATAACATCTGTACATGCTGACTAATTTTATTCCTACAACTTTATGTTTGGTCAAACCAAAGCTGGTTCAGTTCAGCTTTCTGAAACTCTAAACTGAAGCCCCTGATACAAATTCTGTGTTAGTTTGCATGCCTTTGCCAAGTTCTGCTGAAAATTGCAACCTTCATTACCTAAGCCATCAATTCTTCTGCAACTAATAATAAAACTTATACAGATTTCACAAGATCAGCTTCATCCACTAAAAAAGGGAAGTAGAAAAATAAAATTTGAGAAATAAAGTGATTTATTATTCCATTGCTTTCAGTTTTGTCAGATTCCAAAGGTTATATTGGAATAGAGAGATTTCAATCTGACTTGGCAATTTAATTAGCAATTCTGTTGATGATGTGCTGGCTAAAGCTAGAGCTTTCATTGTTCAGAAGCCTAGAAGGTAGGGGGATACTGTGGATGTCTCAAACACCAACAGCTGGATAGTCATGGATCCAACCAAGGATTTTTGGTAATAATGCACTGTAGAAAGAACAGCATGTGGTGGGGAAAGTTATCTGTGAAAAGGCACCCCCACAAATCCCAGGTGTGTGTCCCCAGGATCCTGAACAGCCCTTCCTTCCCTCCCTCCCTTCCCTCCCTTCCCTCC
>VZTJ01000748.1:1395953-1427023 GCA_013397795.1 Orthonyx spaldingii
CCCTCCCTTCCTCCCTCCCTCCCTTCCCTCACTCCTTCCCTCCCTTCCCTCACTCCTTCCCTCCCTTCCCTCACTCCTTCCCTCCCTTTCTCTCATTTTCTTCTCTCTGTCTTCTGTTTCACTCTACTCCATATTCAAAATCCACATGTGTGTGTTGATACTGGAAGATAGGGCACCAACTAATACCAATTTCCATGCCAAGTGTATAATTTACTAATAAAACTTCTTAAGTTTTCATGGACCCTCTGACTTTTGTCATTCCTTTTCCACCACAGGCATCTATGAATCTTGGGTACTCCCTTTTGCTTCGGGGTGGGATGCCACACACTACCATAAATCTCTTGGCTAGGCCAAACTAAAAGCAGGAAAAAAGGAGATGTTAGACACTGAGGAGAGCAGGTGTTGCTAGAATTACATACTGGGAGAAGAGCTATTGAGTAATAGATACAGAACTTTTAAAAATCAGTTTGCTCTCCTCCTGGCTTTTCACTTTTTGTCATAAACTCTTGTGTACTGTCATGGACCTCTGCTAAGCAGATGGTGCTTTTTATCTCAGTGGTGTCTGCTTACTGCTCGTGGACGAAGTGATTTTTCTATATAGTTAGTTGAAGTGTGACTTGAGGTTCTTTGGCAGTCCGAGTTGTTATTTAGAGAGTCTTAAAATATAAGTCATGGTTACTTATCGCTCATTTTAATTTACACAAGCTTAGCAGTAGGTGTGCTTCTAAAAATACAGGAAAATGCAGATATCTAAGTGCACCTGTGGAGGTTTTCAACAAGCTTAGTCAGGGGAAGGAATTGGTGTTTTGTGCCAGCTGCAGGTTATACTAGGAAAACTTTTCAACAGTAGGGATAATGAAGAAAGAGATGGAGCTTGTAGAGATCTTTAGGAATTGGTTGGACAAACATCTGTCGAGAATAGTTTAAGTAGTGGAGGTGCAGTGAATTACTGACCGAGGTTATCTCCACCAGAACTCACATCCAATTACTAACCTAACAGGTTTTCTAACCAGCCCTTCAGGACAGCACACAGATGGATGGTGCTGGCCTGATTTTTGAGACTTAGAGTTGTGGAATTTGCCCCTCTGGGCAGCGGTAGAGGAAATACATGTGTGTTTTTACATGTGTTAAGGCTTCCCAGGGAACTCATAGCATATGTATCTTGCAGAAATACATACCTTTTCTTTGGTTTAGGGGTGCTTTTTTGGTTGGGTTGGTTTTATTTGGTTTTTATTTCCCAGTCGGTTCTTTCTTTCTGCCAGCCTCACACCTTTACTAGTTTTGCTAGTTTGTAGGCTACTTGAAGATTCCTACTCTGGTTCAGAAAAAGCCGATGGATCATTCCTCTGGGTTGGTTGTCTTGGGAATCAAGTTTGAGAACTTTTATGTGTTGGTTTGGACATCTGGGATGCTATTGACAGCCACTGAAATGGCAGAGCACTGGCTGGGATGCTGCCTTAGTTCTTTCTGCACCACTGAAAGGTTTCTAAGAGATTGCTCTGAAGTGGCACCACTAAGCTGTATTATCTTTCAAAGGTATTTTATTAGCTTGGGCTATATGTGGAACTTCCTTTAAAACTCCCTAAATGAGAGCTTTCAAAACAGCCATTGCACTACCTCCTGCTACTTTTTAACACTTAGTGAATGAGATGAGCTATTATTAATTTGTGCTCTACTTTTCTTACCATAAGTGAAAGCTCTCCATCACATGCTAAATACTGTGAAACATTGTGATCAAAGGAATAATGAGCATGTTAGCTGCAAACTTGCCTGACATTCATTTCAATTCTGCTGCTCTAATAGCACACTTTAAATTACCCCTCCATCTTTCAAGCTACAGGTAGTTTATTTGACATACACATTCCCCTTTCTTTTTTAGTGCGCTTTTTAATTTTTATTACCGTTGTCTAAACTGTTTGAATAGAATGTCATTCATTTGTATCATTATTGGAAATACTAACTGTGTATCTGTCACACACTTCCCACACTAGCAGTGAAGTTTGAACACTTAAAGGATGGTTAAAGGAATAGTAACAACATATGGGTCTGCTGAAGCTCCTCATACAGGACACAAATATAGCACCCCTACAAAGGATCGCTGCAGGGAGAGGTTTTCAGCCTGCCTCTTTCCTTTGACTTCATTCTGCCCAGTTCTTAAAAGGAGAAGGTGCTGGTGGTGTCCCAGTGTGATTAGTGAATATGACTATATTGTGAGTGTGGGCAATACTTTATCTTATTCTCTATATAAATACATCTTCTTGATACCTTTTCAAGACAGCCAGTGTTGTGGTGATTTTATTTGATTTGCGCTTCTTCAGAAAGGATAATTATGACAAATGTTTCCATTACCTATTGCTAGTGCTTTGGGAAAGGAAGAAGCCTGTGATTGCAACTAGCTGCTGTACATAGAAGGAGAACTTAAACTAAAACTATGTGTGCTTTGGTGTTAACTGTTTCTTTGGCAGAAATCAGTACTCACTGTAGTCTGACTTTTCCGTGGGCACAGCATTTAGGCCAAGTGAGCGCAGTACCTCAACACCGAGTAATGGCACTACAGAAGTCCCGGATGTTTGAATCATGACGCTTGCCTGCTCCGTTAGTCTCTAGGCTGCAGGTTGTCTGAATGAAATTCTGACTTTCCAGTTTCTATCAATTCTGTCTTTGATATTTCTGATATGATCTCTCTCAGACAAAATCTTTGACTGACTTCTTCCAGTCCTGTTGCCTCACTCATGAGGCATCTTCTTCCTTTTTCATCAGAGATTCTTCCAGCAGCAAAACACGACAATGTAGATCCCAAATCCTTTTGGAGGGGTTGTAGAAAAAGTCTGTGAACTAACTCTTCCAGTTGTGAGACTTTTACTGGCTTTAGAGGCTGGGATCAGGGCCCTCATAACTATTTGTAGCATTTGAGTTAGGAGACCCTATTGATTCACTTGAGTTGACTGTAGTCAGCAAGTTGGTTGAATTTTTAGGTACTCTTAATTATATGCAGTAATAGCAATGCCTCAGTGGTAATCTACTCTCTAAATATTTCCAGTAGCCCCAGCTATATTTGTATTGTGCAGTCTGATTTGTATCTCACAGAGTGTACTAGGATGTGGTGTTAAGGCACATGGCTGGTGAACACCATCATTACTCTTGGCTAGTAAAGTACTCTAGTACACAGCTTTTGTAGCTGCTTTGGAAGAAAGGGCTTTACATGAACTTTATCTGGGCAAGTCTCTTGAGACCACTGTGACTTCTGTCCCAGCAGTGACTTGCTGTGGCCTTCTTCCTTAAGAATAGAGACCTGTGATAAAGCAATCTACAGCAGAATCACCAGAGTGGTTAACCTCCATCAGCCAGTTTATACTTCCTTCCTTTTCAAAATTACTTACATTAGCCTGCTTTCTTGATAATCAGGGTATAGGGTGAGTAGCTTGTGGTAATCTTTACATAGAAACTATTAACATAAGGTGATTCCCATTCACTTTCTGGTTAATACTTAGGGGCTCAGCTCACTATCCCATAGAGATGACCTAAATCTATCATAGTTGAAAGTTTTCCATGTGCAGAATTTGTAACTCAATCTCTGTTCCTAAGGCTGAAAATCTTTTTACCTCCCTTCAGTTGGCTGAGACACTTGACTACCTTTGCCCATTACGGCTGGCTTTTATTCTTCCTCTGTTGCAAGACTGGTTAGCACTGCAAATTAGTCTGGTTTTCCAAAAGGGAAAATTATGTTGGTAATTTTTCACTTGCCATGTTTAAAGCATCACTTAGTTCTTTCGAGCTCTATGTCATACCAAAATAAATAGGTAATTGAGATTACAGTATGCAGACATATCAGTTTAACCGTACTTCACTTATCAATTTAGGCACCTGGCCAGTATGTGGTTGTTTTAAGTGTCTGCAATACCATGTAACTCTTCACTGGGACCAGCTGCATGTAGAGATGAATGTGTTTGAGTCTTCACTAAATACTCCTCAGTATCAGTGCCATGCATATGCATAGGCTCTTTTTCCTTGAACTGCAATAATCCTGGCTTCTAGAGATAACTTTTATGTACTTTGACCAGATCTTCTAAGTGCAGGTTCCTGTTTTTGACTTTACACCTTTTTACTTCATGACTATACTTAATTAAGGATTTGCAATTAATTCCTATACAAAAAGTGTAAGATTTCCAAAGAGCAGGTCTATTTACATCTTCTTGTATCAGGAAGGAATGTCCTAGTAGCAAGGACTCAGTAAGGTTGTCCTACTGTTACAATTTATTTTAACACAAACTTTGAATGTCCAAAGCTTGCCTCTTCTATGAATCACCCAGATCTACATTTTTACTCATTAAAAAACTGTAAAGAAGCTTGCAACACATTTATCATGATTAGTTCTCTGAAAATGCCAATGCAATTCCACAGTGATTTGCATGGAAATACTCTGTAATAGCACTGAACTTGTATTGTACAGGGCTGAACACTGGAACCTTCCTCTGGAGTGATGGATTAAAAGAAGCCTCATCCGTTTGTTGGGAAAGATCTTTTCACATCCTCCAAATCAGATGACTTCTCACTTTGTGCACTGTTCAGCTAATGTCTTACTGCCTCATATAATGTTCTACGGCTCTGCTTCTAAGACCTGTTTGTAGACACATGACAGACATAGCTTTAAAGACTGACTCAAAATAAACAGCAAGAAAATTTTTAGAATATATTTTCTCTTTTGCCAGTAAACTTTTTAGAGCAGGGTCCTGGCTACTTTAATTGGAGGCTGTGGGTGAGGCCCCTCTATTAACAAAGAATAGCAGAAGAGGATTGGTAAGTAAGGGGAGAATTCTCCTGGCAGCACCCAAGGCCAAAAAGCCTTATTTAACCTTGACAGGCTCTTCAGTGCCTGGCCCCTCATAAAGAGAAGGGTTCGGTTCTGTGATGATGGGGAATGGCACAAAGAGCTGACTAGAAATAAGAACTCCCAACTGACTTCAGTCTATTCTAAGTAACAATGTCTTTCTAAGGCTACTTACTTCATCTATAGTTGAAGCCACATACTTGGCATCGTAAAATATGTGACAAAAATCTAAGGGGAATGGCAAGTGCCCACAAGTCTGTGAGCCAATCCCTTCCTGTGAATGTGTTTCTCTGGGGGAAAAAAAAAAAAGGTGATCTTTCTCAAGGATTTTTCCTTCAAAAAATATTGTCAAAATTCTTCACTGAGCTAAAAATTAGTCTGAGCACTATAAGAAGTTCCCCTGCTCACTGCAGGAGGTACCCACATCCAAAGGCATGCAGCAACCAGAAAGGGAAGTAGCATCATTTTTTATTAATGCTTCCTTCTCTTTTGAGGTTAAGGGAAAGTATGGAGAGAGCCAACACAGTGCTTTATAGGTGCAATTATATAGGTGCTTTATAGGAAGCAATGGATAATTATTCCTGTCTGTCTTCTCCCTCAGTCATTTTCCTTGGAGCACTGAGGAGTTTTGGTTCAGTTTTGGTCCTTGAGCAGTTCCTGACGCAGCATGACTGCATTCCCCTTCTACAATCAGTAAACAGTGTGCTCTCACTCTCTGCTGTTTTGTACACTAGCAAGATAAAATTCAAGCTGGGTGACCTGCCAAGGTAACCTTATAAATTTCAGTGACTTTAAAAATTTCATCAACCTTAACCATATGTGCTGAATGCCCCCAGCAGCTGCGGGTTAAGAAGGGCATTCAACATGTAATTACCTCAAAATTGACTTTTTTTTCTGCTTAGTGCCCATGAGCCTATCCTTGCCATGGCTGGCTGGCTCCCATTCAAGTGATGATCCAGCATGCTGCATGCTAGTGATGCAGCAGCCTCCACTCAGCCCACTGAAGCATGGGACAAGCTGCGGGGGTGAGGAGCAGTGAAGCGCTACCTTTCACCTTTTAATTATTTTTTACTTTCATTTTTTCCCCAAAAATTTTGCAAAAATATGTCCAATTTTTGTTTGGGTTTTTGTTTTGCATTGCTTAGTTTTTTAATGGTCACCTATTAGTCCCTCTCTGCAAACAAATAATTTTGCACAAGGCTTCTTGGAAAATTGCAGCTTTACTCACAGTGGTAGCTGGGCAGACCTGGGTCACACTTAGGAAAAGGAGCACTGAATTAGACCTTACTTTTTTACAGTCTGGTGCTGAGTGTTGCTATCGATGTCAGGACTTTCACTATCTGTATGGCTGGTCACTTTTGGAAACAGAACTGTTAATTTGTGGAAAGTGTGCTTAGATCAGTAATTCTCTGGAATAGATTGGTTTTCCATACTAGAAATGTTGGCTGAGGTGATAGTGATCCCCCATGGAGTGGGGAATGGTGGCTGAATAAATCTATCAGCAAATTTAGAACTGCGATAACGCAAACAGAGCTACCCTAGGTTTGATATGTGGTACTGCTTGTGAAGCAGCAAGGAGATTATACTGTTCAACCTGACGGTAAAAGAGCTCAAGTTTCTTTAGCTGTAAGGCATATATACCCTCTCATCAGAGGAGAAAGACACTATCTCTGTCACATGGAGATTCCTCCTGGTTGTGAAGTATATTTGGCTATGGCAGGTCACTTAACTGTGTTATATTGAAAGTAGTAAGATTGGGAAAGAAGTTCTGTGCTTACACCTGAAAATGTTGGTCCTCTTTGAAGGAGAATTGTGCATCCAAGTTGCTGCAGTGATACTGAGGGTGGGATTCATCTGACCCTGAGATCAGCTCAATTGGTCGGAGCATGGTGCTATTAATGCCAAGGTTGTGGGTTTCATCCCTGTAGGGGCAATTCATGTAAGAGTTGGACTCAATGATCCTTGTGGGTCCCTTCCAACTCAGAATATTCTGTGATTCTGTAATTGGAGATCTCTGCACTAGTTATTTGTCTGGACTCTTCTGATAGTCCATGAACAGCAATACACACTTTTAGGGCACAATTCATTGCACCCAAAATTGTGTCATTAGGCATCCAAAATCAGATGCTGTGTAACCCTGAAGGCTGGTTTGTAAGCACTTCTTTGGCTATTGGTGTGTGTGTGTCTGCAGATGTCGAAAGTGGACAAGATTACCCCACGGGGGTCTGATGAGAGAAATGAAAACTAATTTCTGAAAATGGCTGATGCCTGAAAAGAAAACAGAAATCACTTAAATTTTGAACTCTTTGTAATGTCCTATAGCCTGTGACCTTCATTAATACTTTTTAGGAATGCAGTGGCCCATGAGAGAATTTAGTGCAATGCTGTGTTTCCACTATTTCTTTCTGATCTCTGATAAAGTTGTAAAGATCAACATTCATGTGAGGTACTGCTTGTTCCTAGTTAGGAATTAGGTTTTTTATTCCTAGCAGGTCTGCTTCTAATAACGTTCATGAATCTGACTTTGCCATCACAATCACATATTGATTAAATTCAGCATTTGACTCAATTTTTAAACTTGAGTAATCTGTCACCATTTAGAGATAGCCATTTTTAAAATATTCTACATATCAAACTTTTGTGTATTTAATAAAAAGTTTTATCTAAAACAATAAAAGAAATTAATTCAATGCTTGCATTATCATTCAGGAAAAGGCCTTTCTTCATGATGAATATTTACTTACATAGCAAGTAGATATCACTATATTACTTCTCCACACTTTAAATACCAGGAGCCATAATCTATTGCAAGTAGTGATGCAGGCACAGTGGTAGAGAATCAATTAGTTGTTTTCACATTACACATGCAGACTCCACATTTCCTGAAGTGACACCAAAAGACAAGCTTTAGTAAAAATCCTGTAATTAAAGTAGAAGCTCAGCCTAATGCAAAGTGCTAGCTGCTGTTTTATCAGCATAATGAAGAGGACAAGGAGACATTGCCTCCACAATCAAACTCCTGCACTGGCCAAAGTTCAGCACTATTTCAAACCAGCAGCAAAGCCTGTAAGTAGTCAGTTGGTGGAATCGACAGTGCCAGCGTTGTAAATCAGCAAGAGCCTTGTATTTTAAGAGCCATAGCAGTGCAGCAGAAACACAGGTCTAATTTCCTGTGATTTCTCATTTTGGTGCTCAAAGGCTGATTTTAACAGAAGAACCATGCATCCTAAAAATTGTAGTGCTGAATTATAATTTATTTATCAGTGGTTCCTCTAAATCTTGATGGGTTTTTTTCCTGGGCTTTAGTACTTAAAAAGGAGAGAAGCATTCTCTCCTTTTTAATGCATCTCATCGTAAAGGGTGCACTTTGAAGGTGAGGAGGTATAATGAAAACAATGATTTTTTTGTGCATGTGTATTCTGTCATCAGTTTATTTCAGTGATGGCAGGATTATAAATCTGAGGACCTGTCTTCTGGTCTGGCTTATACTCGGACAAAATTCATATTTTTATATCCTCACTGTATTTTCTGATAGTATATCTAGGAAAAATACTTAATGAATAAAAACATGTAACACAAGCTCAGTAGGAAGTGAGTCTTAATGATTCAGCCACAAGCCTCCTTGTTAGATCCCTTGACATCTCCTGGGTTTGCTCCCTGTTACTGAAATTGAGGTGATGATACCAACCCTTCAGGTGGGATTTTTTTTTAATCATTTTGGTAAAAGGTTTGAGAGGACAGAAATTAAGCTGCTGCCCTGCTGTGCTAAATATGCACTCACTTCCCCAGCAGTACTGCTGGGCTCAGAAATTTCTTGAGGAAGTCTCTTTGCTCTTTTACAGTTACAGATTGTACCTAGACAAGGCACTTTTCCATGATCAGTAGGCACTGTTCCTGCAGATGCAGAAATAGTCATTCAGGACATCTTTTGAATATAGGTGAGATATTCAGATTTTTAGGTAATTTAAGACAATGCAATGTGAAAGACCATGCATACGCTGGGGTAATCATGTAGGACTATGAGCCAGCTGGATACAAGAATTCAGCAGACTGGGGAGTCTCACATTTCTTTCAGCAACCTCTTTAAAACTGTCGCCTTCATAAAAATAATTTGAAATTTTTACACTGCAATTTTTGAACAGGGTTCTTCTATTAGGGAATGTTCAATGAGCACCCTATTCAAGCTGTAGCTTTGGAGGAGGTGGTGAGATCCCAGAGAAATATATTTCTGGGTTTGCTCCAGGCTGGATGTGTGGCTGAGAAAGGACCTCTTTTGGTGAGCTGCTCCTTACTCACTGATCAGAGTTTAAGAGAGGTGCACTTGGCACTGACTCTTTGGTTACGCTCAGAAAGTTTGAAGGAAATTAGTTTTGACAACAAGGCAAGCAGCATTCTGATGTTTTAGCCAAGCTGAAGAAGGTTTTGTAAATGAATACACTTAAATATTCAATTTTGATATTCCTCCCAGCAATATTCCCTTTTATACATTCAGGAAATATCATTGTGATCATAAATACCCCAAAGAATATGTAGAGTTTCTAAATGCAGCACCTTGAAAACTTACTCAGACCTGGTAGGAGGTATATTATGATTTGCTTTTTTGGAGATACGAGTCACCTGTGTCACAAGGGAAGTTAGAGTTTGCATTTCTGTTTCTGGATTATGGGGGTCGTGTATAAACTGTAGTGCAGTCATTTGATGCTGGAATGACAGAACATTTTGGCCTAATACACTTATTTTTCCATCAGCTGCATTCTGCTTTGCAAAATTTGGAGCTGTCAGGATCAGGCAGATTTTTATTATAGCATATTAAATCACTTGCTATTTAAATATTTGGGTGGGAGGTACGACTTAGACAGACTTAGCTGATCTGTCTTTCAGACTGCCTGTGACAGATCAGGTAAGTGGTTTTTTTAACCCTGGCAAAATCACCTGCCACAATTTATTTGAAAAGCCTGATCCAAAATGGAGGAAAGCATACTGCACTAAGATAAGCATAAAACAAAGAGAAACTTAAGGATTTTCTGGAGATCATAGAAAACTGTGGAGTTGACATTTTTCAGTGAGTAAAATAAAAACATTTCGTATGATTTCTGGAATGACAATACCCCACCCCTTTGAAATACAGGGGATATCACTGCAGTCAGAAATAGTTCATGGGTAGGGTGAGCTTTTTAAATGCAACACAGCCAGCAGAAGAAAATCAAGTGGTAAATGGATGTCTTTGGAATAAATATACTTGAGCTGGTTCACCACAATTTTGTGAGCCATGTGCAGTGTCTTGTAGGAGAGATGTGGCTGGTGGTGAAATCTCCATTGCCAGTTTTGTACTTATTTACTGTGAAAATCACTCAAGTAAATAGCAGATAGCAAGAATAAACAACTATGGGTCATCTAACTGTTTTCTTTCCCTCACATAAATTTTCACAGAGCAAATCTCTCTAAGTGAGAACAGGATGACTTTGGGGTGGAATGGGGTGGTGAGACACTGGCACAGGTTGCCCAGAGAATTTGTGGATGTCCCATCCCTGCAAGTGTTCAAGACCAAGTTGGATGGGGCTCTGAGCAACCTGATCTAGTGGGAGGTGTCCCTGCCCATGGCAGGGGAGTTGGGACTAGATGGTCTTCAACGTTCCTTCCAACCCAAACCTTTCTATGATTCTATAATTAAAGTGCAGAGGAAAGAAGGGGGAAGGGCTTTTCTGGGCTCTAGAGCATGAGAAAACAAATTAAAAAGATCAGGATGGGTCAGATGGAAAGTTGACTGTGACTGCAGTGGAGTGATGTATCTGGTTTGTATATGCATTGCCTGACAAAATGTGGAAACTATTCTCAGTGAGGTTACAATGACAGTGTAATAAAATATGCACCCAAAGTAAGATTCTAATAGAATCACCTTCTTCTAATAGAGAAAATCAGTTAATCGTCCTGTTAAGAAACACACATAAATTTCTTACAATGTCATTTCCCGTGATGCAGTGGTAATTCAAGAGTGACACTCTCTGTACATCATTTAATGAAAACTTTTGAAAACATATGACTTAACTGCTGCTCTGTCCTTCTGTGTCCTGTGGCAGATTGGAGGAGTGAGGCTGCACAGGAATGCGATATTTGCCATCATCCTGGTGAGCACTGTCATTATTACTAAACCACCCCCAGCCTCTTCCAGGTGGAGAGGAGTGACCATTTGGAGATATGAGGAAGAGTTTAGGCAACAGGGCAGTTTGTGTGACTGACACCACTGAGTAGCTTTCCAATTGTAATGAGAGCTTAATTATCCGTTAGTAAGGTGTGTGGCTGAATGGGGCTGGAATCAAAGAGCAGTATGTGATCCACCAAGAACATGTGCTCTTTGTATTGGGAGTCCAGTAATGTCCCCTTCAAGTGAAAATGCTAAATGGGAGCAATATCCCGCCTCACTTTTAATGAGGAGAGAGAAGGGAAGAGGAGCAATTTAGCCTTGGCTTCTTTAGTCTCTTTATAGAGTACACTGAAGCTTTTCTTATTTTGGAAAGAGCTGGAGTCTTACAGAAGTGAAGGTGTTGATATGTATGCATGTGTGAGTGGACGTGGATGTGGATGTGACAGCTGTAATGCTGTCATTCGAGAAGAAAATCTCACTCTTAAGGAAGAGCTTTGCATGTGGAGCCCATTGACCTGTTTGACTCTAGGTTCTTTTCCAGAAAGTCATACAGTCTTCATCTGAAATTTCAACAAATGGAGTAATTGGCACTTCCTCTGGTAGTTTGTTTCAAAGGTTAATCACCTTCTCTGCTAGAAGTAGAGGCATTAATTCTCATTTAAATTTATCTTGCTTCAGCTTCTAGTCATTGGTTCTTGTTAAGTCATTCCCCATTAGGTTAAATAAGCCTTTAATATTGACGTTTTCTCCCTGAAAAGGTAGAGCTTTTCTGTAATCAAATCTCTTCTTGGTCTTATTTTGAAAACTAAACAGTTTTAACTTCAGAAGTCCTTCACTATAACAACTTTTCGTAGTGCTTAGTGAAGTGTTACATAAGTTCCCCACTTTTATTTAATTCTTGTAAAAGGAAAATGGCAGAATGCTATATGATGTTCTGATATTGTTCCCATCCATGGGATAGTTAGAGGGAAAGTTATCTTTCTCCTAACTGTTGCTTCATTTATCCAGCCCAATGCTATATTTCATATCTTTGCTGCATTGTCTGAGACACTTCTTCACTCAGTCCAATTTACTTGCCATTTTTCAGAGCACAGAGTCACTTTATCATTCATTAATTGTTGGAGAAGGGAACTTTCCTATCTTTTGTGTGGTCTCTAATAAACAAAGACACTACATCCCAAAGAAGAAAATAAAATTTAATGTGGCAGTCCAGAGATTATGGAAGAAATGGACACTTAATGGCAAGAAGAAATGTACTGTGTAACACGCTTTTGCTTTATTGCCAGTAGGAGACCTGATAGAATTTTTTTGTGCTTCAGTCAATTTTAAAGTCCAGTGGGAAGCAGCCACTGAGTTTGAGGTCAATTTTTCAGAAATAAGGCTCTGACAATAGTGATCTAAACTCCGAAACCACTCTGTGCAAAAGTATCAAGAAGCCGTTTGTGAAATTATTTGGTAACATCTAAGGACACCTTTATAAAGGGAGTTTCTACACTTCTCTAATTATAGAACTGACCGTGCTATACATTGTAAATGTGCAGTCTCTTCAACAAGCTGTCTTTCATGTCAGATTTTCTTGTCTTTTGCTTGTCAAATTGTAGCATTTGGGTTATTGATTGCTGGTTAAGTTCTGTTCAGTTCTCAACAGCACTTCAGCAAAGTCTTTTCTAGGGTATGTGATTGTACTGTGTCTGTCTGCCTGTTTTTCTTCAGTGAATCTGCTGTAAAAAATTTGATAGAGGTGAAAAGGTCTCAGATTATTACCTCTATGCATTTCATAAAGCAAAGTAACTGGATGGAGGAACTCTGCTTGGAATGTCTCTATTGTGGGCTCCCCTCAGTGAAGAAGGTTTTCTGCATTCTAACCATAAGAAATGATGTGACTGGAGCTCTAGCCTAGCCCAGACACACAGCTCCTGTTCCTTCCTTCTTGTTGGTGCCACAAGCTCATATTGAGCATCATCTGCTGCATTTTTACTCCTTTCATACAGTTTCCGTGTTAAATTACATTTTTTTCATTTATTTCTAAGCAACACTCCAATACTGAACAGACATTTAGAGGATGCAACGAAAGTACAATATACATGGTAATCGTATAAGAGGTAGGCATGCAAAAAAAAAAAGATTTTCAAGAGAGTGTTGCTGTATCAAATTAAACATGTGGAAGTCAAGGATTGCCAGAAGTAAAGAAGTTTCATGTTGTTTTAATTTCCTTCTTTCATGTACATGATTTATAATCCAGATTCTGGAGTGACAGGTGCCTAATACGTATATTCACCCTGACACAAGCATATTTTGTAATTATAGTAAGAGAGTGAGTAATGATGTAAACTTTGGTATGAGGTGGATGAGCTGTTGCATACAGAATTCTTCATTCAGCAGTTGTACTGTGCCATCTTAACATTTTTAATTTAAATATTAAGAAGTGTGCTGAGTGGTGGGTAGGAAGAAGGTATGATGAGCTGCCAAGATACAGCATTTAATATGAACTATTTCACACAAATCATGTGCGGGAGACTCCTTTACATCCACATAAAGTGATTTTAAAGTCTTGCATATCAACTGGCTAATACGGAGAAGAGATGTTTGGGTTTTTTTCTAACACTGACTTTCCAGGAGAAAAAAAAAAAAAAAATTGTGCATGTATTAGTCTCTGAAAACCTCAGCCCCAAATATTGAAATTTGATTAAATTGAGAGTACTGAAATTACCATGTCAGTGCTTTAGTGGAATAT
This sequence comes from Orthonyx spaldingii, assembly GCA_013397795.1. Classification (NCBI taxonomy): domain Eukaryota; kingdom Metazoa; phylum Chordata; class Aves; order Passeriformes; family Orthonychidae; genus Orthonyx; species Orthonyx spaldingii. Next base: position 1,409,658 of record VZTJ01000748.1, read on the forward strand.
AGTTCTGCCAGCTGTCAATATAGTAACATAAACTGGTACATATAATTTGGTATTTCATTATGTAAAACCTGCTGAAAGAGTTCCTCTGAGTCCTTTGGGTTGCAAATTTGCTTAAGTTGAGTTCCTCCTCACAAATTTCAAGCTAATGAATCCTTGTTACAAGCATTATGTTATGACGTAAACCCTGTTTAATAATTGTTTTAAAAATTCAAGTGGTGATTTCCTGGGCTGCTGAAGGTTTTATACATTGCATTTTCAATGATAAGGGAGTTCATTTGGCATTTTTTTGTTTTTATTGGGGAAGATAGTGCATCAAAACAAGACTAGAGTTCATGATGCAGTGCCCTTTGTGATATTCCAGATAAATAATTCCATTTTAATTTCACAGTAGGAAAACAACTGATTGAGATTTAATGTCATATACAAGGAGCTGCACAATATGTTAGTTATTTGTCAATCTGATGGAAGAGCAGAGGAGTTTACTTCCTCTGATTCCAGCCATGCTATATTTTATGACTGAGTTTTACTTGTTTTACTCATTCCAGATAAAATCTGTCATGATTATACATCAGAAAACATTTCATTATTCCATTCATGAGAAATAACTGTAGTCAGTGCAGAAGCAACAGATTGCTGCCTCTTGCAAGCTTTATGGAAGTGTGCTGTAATGAGACTGAGTACCCTGGATCGATAGTTCTCTCTAGTAATACAATCTGCTGTCAGATAACCTCCAACAGCTTTACAGATTTAATGAACTCCCTGGGTTGATGATAAAAATATAATGTAAGGAGGAAACTAAAACAACATCATGTATTAGATGTAGCCCTAGGCAACATTTTATGACCATCTTTCCTTCAGTTGTATATTTTTAATTATAAAGTCAGTATGTATCAAGCACTGTCCTGAAATTCTCCATCAGTGAAATTCATCTTGCTCTTCTCAAGTCAAGTATAAGGAGGCTTCATGTAGGGAACTAAATGAGAATTTTAAGCTCTGTGTTCACACCACTTTGGTGGTGGTATTTGAACCTGTGAGCTGGAGGAAAAGCCATTTCTCCTTGTGACCTCTTCCAGGCAATTAAACACTTTTGGAGGAACATATTACAGTCCCCCTCTGCCCCATCCACAGTAGGATCTTAATTCCTACTGGTTTTTTTGGAACAGAGGAATTCACAGAAAGAAGCACGGATCTGTAGTTGTAGCACAATCAATGAAAACAAGTGCCTGAATGGCTACTGAAAATATTGTTTAGGAGTCAGAAGTAAGTAAAGTCTTAGGAAATTATGCCTATTGTAAGGAATGTATCCACTATTAAGAAGAAAACCTCTTAGATAAAACACTGGATAGCTGTAGGAGTAATCTCAAGTGTGCATAGGTTTGAGCACACTGACGCAGGAGTTGAAGATTTTTTCCTATGATAGGAAAGTGAAAAAACTAAATATTTTGGAGAGGCATTAAAAATTATTTTCCTTCCTAGAAAAAGGTCAATAAAAAATTGCCAGTTCTGTATAGTAACAATTTGTTTTTTTCAGATTTTCAACCAAGTGGACAAGAACTCTCATGCAGGTCTCAGACATTGCACACTACTTTGTCTAAAAGTTAGGAAAAGCAAACATATAAACAGTGTGACCTCTGGTCAGACTGAAAAAGATACACTGTGGTTGTTCTTGTTTCTTCTGTTGTCTTTGCTCTCCAAATGAAAAAAGAAGGTGGCATTGTGATGCTACTTACTAAACTTATGTTGAGGATACCTAGACTTCCTCCCAGTAGTTTTGATGCTGTTCCTTAGTGGTGCTAAGCTCTGTCATTCACATGCTGCTGCCATTCAGCCTTCCTTTGCTCCTTTTGGGTAGTGGGAGTGCAGCATCCACCCAGGTGCTTCTGCCAAGCCATAACTCAGATGGTGCCAAGTGCCCTTGTGAAATAGGCATTTCCTTGCACAGCTGGACTTAAAATCATAGAATCATTTAGATTGGAAAATCCCTTTGAAATCAACAAGTTCAAGTGTTAATCTAGTACTGCTGAAGTGGAGGGTTCCAGGTATGGCACAATCCACAGCCAAGTGCTCTCTAGTGGATTCCTGAACCTGGGAGACCTTTGTGGAAGCTGAGAGATCCACCAGGATCCTGTGGCTCATGTGACAGTGGCTGACAAGGCCTGGGTAGGGCCAGAGCAGTGGTGGCCAAGCCCCTCCCACATTTATAGAAGAAGCCACTGGGGCTGAGGATTATCGGGGAATGTGAGAGAGAAATGGACTACTGGAATTGCACTTTACCTTTCCTGAGACAGGCCCAGCAAGCAGACAGAATGCACGATATTGAGGATTCCTTATCCTCTCTCTGCCGAACTCAAGGGATTGGGAGCAATGGTGACAAGTTCCTGCCCAGCACAGCAGACACATCTCCCCTGTGACTGCCCCACCTCACCAGGTACCCCAAAACAATAGGTGCAAGGTTGTGCAAGTGGAACTAAACAATAACGAGGGCAGTTCATCCAGCATGGTGGTGCCACTGAGGTTAAATCACCTGCATCAAAACTGTGTCCATAAAGCAGAAAAGATGGATCACTGTCATAGGAGACTGTCTCCTGAGGGGAACAGAAGGTCCAATGTACAGCCTGGACCCATTTCTTAGGGAGATCTGCTGCCTCCCTGGGGCTTGGGTTGAAGGTGTGAAAAGAAAGCTTTTCACTACCGCCCTCAGATCATTGTCCATTACTGGTTTTTCAGGTGGGCACCGGTGAAATTGCAACAAGAATCTCAAGGGCAATCAAGAGAGACCTCAGGCTGTTGGGACAACTGGGTGAGAGATCAGGAGCACAGGTTCTCATCTGTTCTTCCAGTTGCAGGGAATTGTGAGGGAAGAAACAGGAAGAGGCAACACCACTGAACCATGTCCCTAAGAACCATAGCTACACATCTTTTAAATACTTCCAGCAATGATAACTCAACCACTGCCCTGGGCAGTCTGTTCCAGTGCTTGACAATCCAATGGCTTTAATCGATTTGATGAGCTCAGCTGCAGGGGAAAAAGTAGGACTTATTCCTCTCTCATTGAGCCATCAGAAGGATCAAAGTTAAAGGTACTGTTCGGGAATTCAGGTGTAGGTTGGTGCTGGTGGCCAGCTCTTGGACCACCTGAGGCAAAGTTACATCCAGAAGGACAGTGGACAAGATAATCCAGACCTACAGAGATTTCCTGATAAAGATTCACATCTAACAGGACACCAGGTGGAGATATGTCCTTTCCTGAGCCTGCTTCACAAGGAACAGTAGACCTTGAAAAGGGATTGAGTGCAAATGCTCTAAAAAACAGTGTCTCATCTGTGCATCCCAAACAAGACACATCCCCCCACTGCAGCTTGGTAGCCAGGGGAACCTGTGGACCCCACAGTGGGGGAAGGTGCAGAGGAGGTGGCTGGCCCTCTGCCCTACCTGTGAAGCTGGCAGTGGCCATAAAAAAGGAAGGAGTTTATGTCTGATATGCAGAGGTGCCAGATGTTTCTTCCCTGAACTGTCTCTTTTTTGGCCTCTTTCAAAAGACAAAAGTACCATGCACACTGAGTTATTAGAGGAATAATGTTCATAACGTCATTGACAATGCTTACTATCCCATAGGTTTGATTGGTAACACCAGTGGAAAGAAGGCAAAATTTATGTTAACAATTTAGTTCAGTTAGAATTACTGAAAAGGGGAAATAGCTCTAAAGTGATAAAAGCAAGAAGTTATATTTATGACAGTACCAGAATTCCTGGGGAAATAGTGCGTTAAGTAAACAGGAAGCACATTGTGTGTTTTGTTATCATGTCTTTTATAGATCAGAAGCTTTTAAACCAAATAAGACTACACTGTCCCATAAAAGTGAATTCTTTTCTTTTGGCTTAGATATATTTCCTATCAGGAAATAGAAGCAGAAGACTGGAGTGAATGTGAAAACTGAATTTAAAAAGAGGATGTCCACTTACATTATTTCTCTAAATGATCTGAGTTCCAGGGATTGGCAGATGCTTTTATAGGAATCCTTTGGATGTTGGACAGGCAGCTTTTCATGCATGCTGTTAGACCTACTAGCATTTTTCTTAAGGAGACTGACTGCTACTTGAGCCACAATTTTCAGTGCAATTCATTCTTGTTAAGTTATAGAATTTACCATATTAGTGACCTGCTACCTCTTGCAAGAAAGAAACCTCTTATACGGTTGTTGAAAACTACTGAGATTCCTCCATGCTGACTGCATTTGATGGAGCTTCACTGATTTTGAGAGTTGATTGGTATTCTGATGAGACTTAGTTTGAAGGGACATTGGGTCTTGTTGCAAACAGCTTGTTGCTTATGAAATACCTCAGGAGAAGTAGGTATATTTTGTTGAGAGGGGGAGAAGGAACTTGCTAGCTGAATATAATAAGCTTTTATTTGAATACTGTAAGCTGGACATAAGTACTTAATATGTCTTTTGGGAAATTATATTTCAGGATTTCCATAGGAATAGGCAGATACTTCTTTCAAAAAGATCATAGTATCCTTCAGGGACTACGAGCTGTTTGCTATTCACTGACCCACTAGCTTGGATGAGGGGGAGTGATGTACCTTCCCTGAAGTTCCAGGCAATGCCAATGGAGAATGAGGCCACCAAGCCACATCACAGCTGTGCAGTTTAATACTGTAAGTGATTGCAGGCAAATGGGTGTAATGTCTTCTTCTTGGGCACAACTTGAAGCAGTAACCCTTTTTTTCCCTTTAATTCCTCTTTCATCATTATTTTCCTTATTGCATTTTATTGATCCTTTCTTTCTGTGTCACATAGGAACAATTCAGCCACTTGGATAACGTGGCCATCTGATTGGCGTAAGCAAGGAAGCCTAAAACAAACCTACCTTGTCCTTGCAGAATGCTTTGATCCACTAAGCATCAGAATCTAAACTGTACATTTTCACAAGTGTTTAAATGTGTATGTATGTATATATAACCTGGTAAATGTGCCAAAGGAGAAAAGAAGTTGTATAACTTGTTATGATGGCAAAAGTCAATAGAAGCATTAGTCAGTAACACACCGATTGAACTACTTTGAGTGCCTCAGTCCCATGAATTGCAGTTGATTCCTCATAAGAGCTTTGCAGAAGGGCACAATTATTTAGGCCTGTCTGAAGAGGTATGTGGAACAACTTTTCCTAGCTTTAATGAGCAAACAGAAGGTCTAAACGCAAAAGACATGGTTCTTGGGATTACTCTTGCCCCGGTCAACTAATCTGTTGCTGTGGTCTGGAGAGAAACTGTTCCTGGCCTTTTATCAAATTAAGAGAGAACTCCTGGAATTATATGTATTTTTTCCCAATGTTTAATCTTGTTTGTCACCTCCCTTTTAAAGTAATAGTCTTTAGTAGCTTCTTAAAGTACATCAATAAGGTGCTCATTGTTCATTGTAAGTGTTAGAAATATGTTTTTAAGATATGGTATCACCTTCATTTGCACCAAGCTGATATTTTTGATCATGAATATCCCTACAGAGTTCCTTTTGTGTGATCACATGCAGAATGAAGAATGTTTTTCAGTTCAGAGGTCCCAGGAAATCAGTTTTCTAGTTCATCTTCATCTTGGGGAATGAGCTTGTTTAAGGGGAAATTTAGTTATCTGGTCCTGCAGTCTTATGAGATTTTAGTAGCAAACTTCTTCCTCTTCTAACTTTTCTACAGCAGTCTTTTTTTATAAAGCTTACCTTTGATCTCAGTATGCTTTCACTCTTACATTGCATTCTGAAGCAAAACGTGGCAACAGCTGTCACAAACTAATGAACAACATCCCTGAATATCAAATGTAACATGAAGCTCTGTGAGTGTGGTGGCTTGTTCCCAAGAAATGTCAACTCTTTTGCTATGCAGCACGTAGCAAATACAGTATAGACAGCCATCTCCCAAAATGTAACTGCTAGTCTGCAGCCTAAAAATAAGACAGAATTTTGTAGGTGACAAAAAGCAATAATACTTGGTTGAGGTATTAATGGATGAAAATATTCACCTCTGTGTACAAAAAGCCTGTGCTGTGCTGATGTCAGCATTTTATAAGAGACAATCTGCATGTTTTGATGATTTTCTTCTTGCATGCAGCCTTAAGGGTGTTTACTGAGAAGACTAAGACAAAAGAAGCTTTTAGTGGCAAAGCAAAAACACAATCTGGCCCAGCTTTCCAGAGTCTTTTACAGAGGAACATTTATACCCCAATATCCATGTCCTAATAGGATACCTAAACCATGCAACTAAGAAGAGAATAATTTGGAATTTACAAAATACAAGAGAAAGACAAAAATTGGCATTAACAAAATGCAAAAAGATTTTAGTCAGCAGGCTTGACTGTATTTCACTACACTGAACTGATTTCCTCATTGTATTTTATTAGTTGAATCTTGTTTTCTTAGTGTGAAAGATTAACAACAGCTCTTTTTTCCTTTCCCTGTTTGGAAGCAGGAGCTCTCCTAGGAGCCTTTTCAGACAAAGTCATATTAAATAACGGTTTATGAGAGTGGATTGGATAAAATTTGGAGATGATTGATGACAAGATTGCTACTGGTTGTCTATGGGATATCTCAAGCTTTCAACTGTTCTGTTGGGAGTATCATGCATAACACTCCCGCCACATAGAGCTCAACAAGGCTGCTCTAGAGAGCCACAATGTTTAAATGTCCCTTTTAACAAGAATATTCATAGTGCACTGGAGATAGCTTTGCTAGAGCTGAACCTTTATGGAAACATCTGTTAATCAAGTTTTAGTTTTGTTTTGTCTTACTTCATTTTTAAGTCAGAGTACATACGTGTGTATGCCATGGCAAGAATCAAATCCTTTTACTTTTTGATAGATCTGTCCCATAATATGATATTCCTGTGTAAGCATCAACTCTGAGCACAGAGTGGGGAGGAAAACGCAATATTCAGCAGCAGAGTGGGGAGGAAAACGCAATATTCAGCAGAAGTACTAAATTTAAAAAATATTAGAGATTGTGCATACACCTGTCCCCAGACCACTCCATAACTTTTTTATTTAGGGCACTAAGTATGTCTGTGGCTAACTTTGAAGCTTAGTGACTTTGTCCCAAGAAATAAAGTATCCTATCTGGAGTTAGAGCAGTGTCTATCTAGGCTTTACTGATCACATTATACTCTACTTCAGGGGAGAAAGGTTTGTGAAGATAAGCTATTGCCTGCTGTAGTGCAGCAGAAGGGGGTAAACACAGAAACTCTAGCATGGGTCAGACCAAACTCAAAACCAACAGTATAAGGATATTATAAGAATTGATGAGGCCATCAAGCACTGGGCTTTTCCCTGGAAGTACGTTTTCAGGAAACAGTATAGTACTGCTCATCCAGAATACAGATTCAAAAGAAAGTGTTCACTACTGTTGGATGTGGCTCCTCTCTGAAAAATCAGTGTACTTAATGCAGAACCGAAGGTATGAGAACCAGAAATTTTGTAAACTTCCCACTTTGCTGAATTTTTAACATTTAGGAAATGACACTTTCATTAAATAATTATTTTTGCCAAGCATACTTTGCAGTTCAAAACGTAAGGACTATCCTCTTTGTATACTTTAATGCCTTTCAGGACAATTATAATTACTGTAGAAAACCCATTGTAGTAATTAGCTTTTTATCAATGGGTCTCAAAGCACTACCTGAAGGAGCTGAGAATTATTATCCCTGTTTTATGTGTGAGGAAAGAGTCAAGAGATGATGAAAAGGCTGGCAAAGAACAACTGGAAGAGTGTAACTGTGGCCAAAATAGGAACAGAGATGAGGACAAGCCTCATGCATTATCCAGGAGGTTGTTCTTCCTCATTTGTTGCTTTCTAGTGATGTTTTCTCTCAAAGATTAATATTCAGGTTATACAATGTAGTTCTGTGTTTTTCACTGACACAGAGAGCTACATAACATGGGGTTTATATTTAATGCAGCACTTATGCAGGTATTGAAAGACTGAGCAACTGCCTCCCCTTGAAGGCCAGTGCTCCTTACCCAGAGGTTTATGTGCTGAATCAGGTATTTGCTGCATTATGCTCCCTAATGCATAATGAAGTGATCTATTCCCTTTTCATGAACATGACTATGCCAAAACTAGCAGAATAGTTAGGTTATTTATAATAAAATTATTACAATTATTTATAATACAAATTATTTACGATTATTGAGTCAGATTTATCTGACAACAGGAATTTTCCTTTCACCTCACATGTGCTATTCTGTTTAAAACATGGTCGAGAATTTTAATCCAAATGCATCTCACCACCAGCTAGATACAGACTAACCCACCTAATTGCCCCCAGAGGGTCATTGAGATCATTAAATCTGAATTGCCTTTTAGAGATGTCTTTCCCTCTCTCTTGAACACAGAGACAACTTGTGGTGACCAGTATCCAACCCTGAGTGTCTCAGGAACTCCAGACTAGGGAGGAAAGGCCTTTTGGTCTGTTTAGGGAGAGAGAATATCCCGACTTTTTTTGTATGCATAGTTAAACTTGTCAATAAAAGAGTATGTCAGCAAGTCTTCAGCAGAGGTTACTGTAGCAGGTAGTGTTGCTGAAACCTGTTTCCACTGGAATGAATCATTCAAGACAACGCTGGTTTTATACAGTGCTCCACAGTGTGTCCTCAGAATGGGGAGGGCTGACATGTTGTTTGAAAAGGTCACTTAAAACCTATAGGTGGTTGGCAATTATTAATATTTATTACTTGTCTAAGGAACTTTACGTGGAGATATTCCTTAAAGCTTGTGAGCTGACAGATAAAACTGATAAAGTTCCTGTTCTTATCTGTTAGAAACTCTTTTTTCCTTTTCTCTTCCTTCTTAGAATTTATTCTGTGTATCATGTTTTTGCTGAACAGTTTGGAAGCGAGAGGAAATTATATTACTATTATTATTATTTGGAGCTATACAATTATACTATTAAGGTTAATGATGCCAGCAATTAAAAGGCATCTAGTTATTTGGAAACTGTCAGTTGGGACAAATTGTTCTTTAATGTCTCTACACATGGATTACTTTGATGGGATTGTAGGAAATCGGTAGGTCAGTGCAATATTTCTTGTTGCTTTTTGCTGTCAGGAGCCTTTCCCTGCTGTCCTTGAAAAGTCTTGTAGGAAAGTATAAACCACATTATACCATCCCTTATCTTTCTTATGGGTATTAGTTACAAATACTCTCATTAACTCTTCGTCGATGAATTATGGACCAGCTATTTATGGTACAGAATTATAAATTGTCTATGAATGTTTGTGCTCATGGGTTTCTGGCTCTGAAATTGCCTCTTTTTTTACAAAACTGTTAGTTGTAAAACATGTCTGGATTTCTAGGGGCTGAGTGGCTTTGTCACGTAAGCCTCATAGATAAAATTTTCCCTTTCTGGAAGATATTGCAGTGCTTGAAATTTTGTTTTCCTCGTGAAAAATAATTGTAAATACCAGGCAAGTTGCTCAGTTTTGCTTACATGGAGCCAGAACTTCATATGCAGCCAAGAGAGAGGAATATTTATAAGCTCAAAATTTTGCAATCATTGTTTTTGATAATGTCCATGGTATTTAAAACCTAGATGGGAACACTGGTGTTTTCTGGCACGCCATGCTTTGTTTTGACTCTTCATTAGACATCCCTCAGTGAGCATATGCAGTGATACCTGCAGTGCTTTTCCCTGGAATATTGTTAGGTTTATTTTGGGCAATTAGATGTGACAACATCAACATTTAGGGTATTGCTTGTATTCCCTGTACTCACTAAAGGAAACAGCTGGTTAATACTGATAATACATTGAAATGAACACATGTGGATGCACAAATACATACAATTATCTAGGGGATAGTTGGCGTGATTTTATGAAGCTACTCTCATGCCAACTAACAGTTAAAGGTTAAAAAAAAAGGTTTCATTTGTTTCCAGTCTCAAAGGGATAAACCACAAGGAAAGATCAATGTCCTGATCTAGGAAACACTTCAGGTTAAAATGCTATTTGAATGCTTGAAGTTAAGAACAGCGCAGGAAGAAGTACTTTGAACTGCAAAATAGAAGCTGTACCAGCAACTGGGGGTAGATGCTCCCCTGCTTTCTCTGTGCAACTTCCAACAGAAAAAAAAATCACAGCAAAACGCAAAGTATATATTAAACTTTATTTTCAGTATAGGTGAAATACAGTGTTTAAATGGGAATGCAGGCAGTGGTCTTGGAATTAGAGCAGCACTAATGAATTGCTGGTGAGCTTCAGTGGGAGCCTATGCAAAGCACCTAATCACAAAGACCCATCTTAATTTACCTCCTTGAAGTAAATGGGGTACTTGCTAAAACTACTCTATTTCTGTGTTCTTTTAAAAGTGGAAATATCTTTTATTGATTCATCCTGCAAAGCAGAGAAGTTGCAATGGGATGGAACCAAATACAGAAAGGTTTGGAGAAGTTAGTTTTTTCATTATGCCTTGTTTCAACATCCCACCAACTTTTCCTTTCCCTTTAAAGGAACATAAAATCTCATGGAGGAGTCTTATGCTCAAAAGCAGGCTTTTTAAAGAGGTGAATAAACATTCTTTAGAGTTTTCATGTTCACCACAAATACAGATTTGGTTTGCAAGCAGCTCTCTAAACTAGCTCAAGTCTGAATTTTACAAGACAGGAAAAATCCTCCCACTTTTAATAAGAAACTCCAAAGTGGTTCCTTTCCCAAAGGCTAGAAATGCAAACTATTTATTCATTTTCTGTTTTCCTAAATAATTGCATAATTTAACATAACCATCCGATGCATATTGTTTATTTAGTCTTAATATTTAATTGCTCATGCAAAACAATTATCCAGGTTTTTGCAACAACTTTGAAATCTGTTTAGGAAAATAAATACAGTAATTAGAAATTAAAAGTCCTGTTGCTCAGTATAATAACTACATTACTTTTAAGCAATAAAGTGGAGCTAAGCTTTGTTCCTTAATTACTGTTATTATTATATTTCTTAATATGTATGTGCCCCATGTCTATTTCCTTCCTGGGGCATCATATTTGTAGAAACTGGTCCTGAGACTGTCTCCAGCCAGTTTTGCATGTACACCAAGGTGCACAGTTCATAAAGAACCAGGTGACTGATTACACTGCTAGAATGAAAGGGTAAATGAGAAAACATTTAACTAACCACAGGAAACCTAATTATAATCAAAATCGAGTTATGTTTTCTCCTAATTTCTGAAATATTTCTGGTGTGGGAATTATTTTTGTATCACTAGCCATAATTGTTTCTTAAGTATATATAAACCTTTTCACAGTTGCAAGTTTCAGCATCAGATGGGAGAATCATCTCAGGCACAGCCTCAGTTGCAATGCTACCAATTCTGGATGCTTTAGGGGTGTGGCCTCTCAGTTCAGTCCATATTAGTACTTTCCTCAAGTGCAGTTCTGAATTCAAAATATGCATGTGTTTTGGATTTCCCAGCACAGTGGGTTCAAATCTGAACTTTATAGCTGGGCAGAACTATGTTTTAGGTCCAGGAAAAACAGTCATACGGTGTCATGACTGTGAACTCTACCAAATGAATATCTGTCAAGAACCTAATGAAATCTAATTCATATAGATACACTGATGTTTTTAATGAGGCAGAACTAAACTCCAGCTAGGTAGGAAAGCAGAGGACTTCCTATGCATGCTCCACATGGTGCTAAAGAGCAGTAAGTCTGATGCGGTGTACTTAGGGATGAGTATGTGCCATAGGTACAGGAGGTTTCTCAGTGTTACTGCTGGATGTTGGCTGTGGGAGGCCTTTCCTAAATGGCTTCTGAGTTAATGCCCTCAAGATTGTGAAGGTAAACTCTGCTCAACCACACTGACCAAGCTCTTTGTAAGGCAGATAAACAATGTCACTCTGACATTAATTCTCAAGATCTCTTGACTTAGTATCTTGATCAACAAAAATAAAAGGGATTTCTCTAGGATGTGTTAACTCATGTGTTAGCCCCCTTGCCCCTGGAAACAGCAGCATCTGTTTTCTATCAGCCAAAGCAAAACCACAGTATTTGTTTTTCAGGGAGTGAAAACTGAATTGCCTAGAAAGACCATTTCCTGATGGGAGGGTTGAGGACCCGGAGGCATCCTCTGATTCTGTAATATCTGTGTGTGGAAGAGGAAACTGTGTATCTGCTTTTCCGGAAAGCGAGGAAAATGTTGCCCTTCTCTGTGCTCCCCTGACCACAGAGAGACCTGTGCTGTTGTGGTCCAGGAGGTTGTAAGGTGCTCACTAGGAGGTACCCTGAGGGCAGCTGAACTGCAAAGACACAGGCCACTAGCAGTTCCCATTCGTGCAGGAGTTTGGACAACAGCCAGCCTGATCAAGAAACTTAGGGGTCTCTGGCACCCTCAATATGCTGCTTTAGTATATCCTTGCATCAGGGGCTGACCCTTGGTTTTCCATGCAGAGGATAAATCCCATCCCAGGAGGGCAAGAATTCCTGTTGGTGGAGAGAACAGAAATTCACACGATGCTTTGCCTATGCATAAATTATGCTTTGCATTTTTAGTCAGATGTGTCTTTCTCTTTAATTGCTTTTTATTCAGATCTGAGACACTTTTCATTAATTCTGAATCCCCTTGGCAATGGCTTGCTAAAATCTATGAAGGGTGTGTAAGAGTAGACTTTTTGATCTGATAAAAGACACAAAAAATTGCTTGTCACATGCACCATTTCTATCAGAGGCTATTGAAGAGACTGAATGCATTTCAGTATCTTCATTGAACTTGATGTCACTTTTATATTTCCTCCTTCTGTCTGTTAAGTTTCAGGGGAAGCCAAATTCCTCCACTAAGGGGAGCGTATGGAGTAGTTGGCAGTAATAAGACTTGAGCTAGAGGATGACAAGTGAGCTGAAGAAGCCCAGCAGCAGCACTTGTAAGAATAGTGTGTCATGGAGATCATTTTAAGGCTGTTATTGATTAGGGGAAGATGAATGTGTCTTTTAATGGTATTCTTTGGTGTATCATTGATCTTCATAGAGCCCTACCAAGCTGCCTTCGGGTGCTTCACTGAGAGCACCATATGTTGTAGCCTGTGGCTGTGCGGTGATAAATTACACAGCACCAGGCTGCTCCTGAGTGCTTCCCTCTCCCTTCAGGCTTTTCCCCAAAAACCTGCTTGCTGCATGGGCCCAACAGCCAGTGCTGAATTTGTACACGGCTTCTCTTTGTTTTCTTACATCTCTGGTAGGGCTCATGAGTGTGCTGTTGTGACTGAGTAAAGCTTCTGAAATTTAGTTAGAGAGTAGTAAGAGAGTGGCTTGCCCCTTCTATACAATGAATTGCTTGGAAGTTATGTTTTCTGTTTGTATTTGTTCTCTAATAGCAGGGCATGCTTCAAAATAAACATTAGGATTACAGCTGTATTGATCTCCTGGATTGATCAGGCTGACCCCCTCTGTCACGGTAAGAAGGTAACAGGTGTGTTCCTGAAGGTAATCCCTAGGAGGAATGGCCTTCAGTTCCAGGCACAAGATTTTTCAGACAAATTATAAGCATCTATTCTAGGTCTTAGTATGTTTATATACAATCTGTTTAAAGAACATTTTAAACTTTGTGAAACATAATTATTTCTGAACTGTGCTTTCCTTCTGTATGGGAAGTTTTGTGTTTCATATGGCATGAATAAATAAACATTGTGCAGAATGACTTCATGAGGAATCCATACTGTAGAATTTAAAAAATGTGATCATTTGCACTTTTTCTTGTTAAGGCAGCTGGGTAACTCGCATGATGAAATTTAATGCTTCTTTATATGCAGTAGAAATTCATGCCAGCCGTTCAATAACCAATATGTTTTGTATTGTTTCTTGCCATGACATAGAATGAGGCTGTTTCTGAAAATCTTTTCGTTGAGTGCTATGCATATGGAGAATACTAACTATGCATGTATTCTGAAAGCACCTCTTTTTAAGAAAAATGCCACTTTTTTTTTCATAGTTTTTGTTGTCTTCATTCTAATGCATCAAAAAGCTACGACAAATCACACAGATGCATTTATTTGTGCGTATTTTGCATTAATGTAGTTTTGAGACATACTCTTTCACGAGAGAATGCATTTAGTATGAATGCTTAAATAAAACTTTTCTTACCCATGAAAGGTAATTAGGTGTGGAGCTCCAAGAAGCATACTGTTGTGTTATAGCTAATAGCTATGAAAATATCAGGAGGGCTTTAAAAAGGTTAAACTGGTTTTGACAGTCTATATTGATACTGCCAAGTAACTTACTGCATTGACATTAATTATTTTGAGGTCTAAGTGAAATTATGGAAGCACTCAAAAAATTGTACGCCTTTTCCTTTTTTAATTTAAAAATGTAATCATAGACCTTAAAAGAACCCCATAATCTTTAAAAATTTAAAAAAATATGATTAATTAAACATTTTGTCTTATTATTGAGAAGAGCCACAGTTATGCCATGGTTCAGGTGTGATTTAAGTTCTTTGTCTCCTCTTCAGGTGAGGTGTAATGTCCATAATGACTTTTGGTGACTCATGGCAAGCTATGCCTTCAATGCAATAAGGAGTAGTAATTCTTCATGGGATCAAAGACAGTACACTAATGATTAATATATATTAACAAAGTGTAACAGGATGTCCCCACACTCTGTGCCAGTGGCGCAGGTTGGAGTGGCACCTCCTCACTGCTGGTTCCTTACTGGTTGCAGTTATCCTGCGGGGTTACCCTAATGGTGAGAGATTGAGGCTCAAATTTGGTTCTGCCATCTTGCTGTGAAGCTTTTTCAGAGGGAAGGAGTTTGCCGCTGCCTGAGGGCTTTTTGTAGTGACCATTTCAGTCAAAATACATGCAAGAATATAGATATTTTAGATCTTCTTTCAGATTTCTGCATTCCAGGGGACAAAGGTCTTTGGTGAAGGTAAACTCAGTTGTCTGAAAACAACGCAGAGATCCATGTGGTATCTCCAGATTTAAAAGAATGCTGGGAAGCAGAGGATGTTGCCCCCCAAATACTTCCTGAGTTTAAATAAGGACTGCTGCAATCAGGACTCTCTCTTCTGAACTTGTCTCACTTTTTTTTTCCATGAGGACTTTTTTCCCAAGGGCTCCTTGACAATTCAAGTTGCAAATCTGCAGACTCTGGAACATAAGCTTTTCTTGGTGACATGTTTATTAATCTTAGTTGTACTGCATCTCTAAAGGTGGGCAAATTTTGTATAATCAGTCTAATCTAAAGCCTTCTGACATGACCAGATTGTCTCCCAAGCATTCAAAAGAAGAAATATTCTATTTCTTACACTTCTGTAGATGTGATGAGTTCTTCCAAATATGACTTTTTTCTGTGCTTCTATCTGTAAATGACATTTTGAGGGAGGGCTGTGCTAAATTTTTGCAGTTGGGGACATGTTTCATTACTATTCTTATTTCTGTTAAAATAACTAAAAAGATAAATAAAATGTTCAATAGTCCGGGTTTGGCTCTTACATCAAGTTTGTCCCCTGCAGTCATGATTTTCCCCTGTTAGGTGACAATTTAATTATCCTGATGGGCAGTGGTGAATACATAGTGCAAGGTGACTTGTCAGGTAATCCCATGGGTATTAGAGGGAAATGCAAATATTAAATGTCAGTTCAGAAAGCTGAATTATGCTACACACCCAGTGGGTTGCCAGGACAGGCTATACACCTAAGTGGTTGCTTCCATCATATCCTTGACCTTTTTCATCTTGTTATTTTTCCAGGTTTCGCATGAGAGGAAGGCAGAGGTCCTTCACTAGAGGCCCTAGAGGCAGCACACACAGGGAGCACTGAGATGCTGGGTGGGCATTAGAGAGTTCTCTGCCATTCTCCAGTGATACTCAGTGCCCTTGGCTTCTGCAGATCTTGAGCGTTCCAGGATCTGCCAGTAAACTTATTGAATTAAGAAGTGGTGTCCGACATGCAGCTTCCAAACTCCTCAAGAAATTTGAATTCTTGAAAGCACTGCCTATTTTCTTTCAGTCCATACCCGAGTCTTACTTGAATTTGACTTTTGCTGGCTGTTCTTCATGGAGCACCAATGGAACTTTGGGAGATGGAAGACGCTGGTCTTTCAGGGTCCAGCAGGATGTTTTTCCTTTTACTGTGGAAAGGAGATCTTTCATCTCAGTGGAAGTATTAAACCAAGATCTTACAAAGGATAATCCCTAGTCCCAGCAAGACTCTCCGTGCCTGCTTTCTGAACAAGTCAGCTCAGAAACAAACAGAAGGCACAGGTTTCTATGTTCAGCAGTGCTTTGTGAATTTTATAGAAACATGGTAGTTTCTGAAATTATAATAATACTGTAAAGTGTTTTAGAGTAGAAAGTAGATGTTGGTTGATCACAGAGGCTGCCAGGACTAGTATCATTGACATCTTTTTGGTTGAGCAGCAAGACAATGGGAAACCAGAGAAAATCTGTCCTCAACTTCTAAATATTGCAGTACTCCAGCCAGGGCTTAAGACATCATCTCACAGCTCTGCAGGGCTCTCAGAGCTCTTGTTCAGTCTCCATCATATTGTTTCTTTCAGTCACTGAAACACAAAGTGAATGTTTTCCCAATTCTCCTCCTGAAAGTGTTCTCTTCAGTCTGCTTGGCCAGTCTGGACGTGGGTGAACCCTGCACCTGGGAGGATAATTCTGTGCAGTGAGAGGTGGTGTTTTCTGGGGACAATTGAGTCTGCATGTCTGTCTATTTGTGCTCACTTTCAATCCATAAAATGACAGGTTAAAAAGTCTGTGTTACTAAGCTACAAAACTAGTAAATGCAGATTTATGAGAGAAAATGATTGCCTGACAATGCATAGAAGTCTGCATTTGTGATCTGAAGGTGTGTTGTGCTCAGTTCCTGAAGCAGAGGGAGATGGGATCACTTTGCTTTGCTTTGCAATGGCTCAGTTGCATAAAAACCTGTCCCATTCAAGTACTTCCAAATCAGTCTGTACCTCTTTCACCAGCAAGAGTCATATTGTCTTTCTTCTTTTTATTTTTCTTCGTTGCCGTCTGCCCAAGACTGACTTTCACCTCTGTGACAGATGGAGTGGTGGTGGACGCTGTATCCATTTCACCATGCCCACAGCAGGTAATAGGCTGTTGTGGGTTTACCCAGGAAGGGTCAGTCTTGCCAGTGACCTATGGTGCAGGAAGTAGTGCACCTTGCTTCCTGGGAAACAGAGCCAGTGACCAGCTAGTTTTGAATATTGATGGGTATATAATCCAATTAAAAGTTGTTCCGCCTCCAGGGAAAAAAAACATATTTACAAGAGATACACCTGAGAAAAAACCCTTTTTCCTGTTGTGTTGCTGCCAGAGAAGCAAGTCCTGTGCTTCTCTCTCTGGTAAGAGTGGGCCTTTGCCTCCCCCACCTCCTCCCCC